>VDFB02089905.1:0-12430 GCA_007258455.2 Sequoia sempervirens
CATCTCCTTATCATATATACTATACAATCTCTCGGGTCCTCTGAGCTTACGGCTCTCGTACACAATTGGGTGCTTGTCCTGCATAAGCACCGCACCAATGCCCTCACCTGATGCATCACATTGAAGCTCAAACGGCTTCGTAAAGTCGGGTAGTGCCAAAACAGGGCATGTGGTCATCAACTCCTTGAACTTCATAAAACACTCCTATGCCTCAGAAGTCCAAACAAATGCCCCCTTCTTCATTAAATCTGTCATCGGGGCTGCATGTCGTGAATAACCATTCACGAATCTGTGGTAGAATCCACATAAACCGAGAAGCCCTCTCAACTGTGTCAGGTTTGCCGGTGTAGGCCAATCAATAATGGCGCAGATCTTTTCAGGATCCATGCGCACTCCATCTGCACTGATAATATGACCTAGATAAAGCAATTCGGTCATTCCCAAGTCACACTTGGATTCCTTGGCGTACAAGAACTCCCTCTCTAAGATACTCAACACTGTCTCCAAATGAGCTAAGTGCTCCTGCCATGTCCTGCTGTATATGAGAATATCATCGAAGAAGACTAACACAAACCTCCTCAGCAATGAGTGAAAAACCCTGTTCATCGTAGACTGAAAGGTGGCTGGCGCATTAGTGAGCCCAAATGGCATCACTACGAACTCGAAGTGCCCACAATGACATCGGAAGGCAGTCTTCTCTATGTCCTGCTCTCGGACTCTGATCTGATGATATCCCGACCGTAAATCAATCTTAGTAAAGTAACATGCCCCATGGAGCTCATCAATAAGCTCGTCAATCCTCGGTATCGGGTATCTATTCTTGATTGTCCTCTTATTCAGGACCCTGTAATCAATGCACATACGCAACGTTCCATCCTTCTTCTTAACCAATACAATTGAAGAAGCGAACGGTGATTTGCTTGGTCGAATGTGACCCATAGCAAGTAACTCCTTTATTGTCTTCTCTATCTCATCCTTTAATCTTTTAGGATGCCTGTAAGGAGTTATCATCACGGGCTTAGCACCCTCCTCGAGCTCAATAATGTGCTCTATGCCTCTGTCTGGAGGTCTACCTGGCGGAATATCGCTGAACACCTTGTCATGCTTGATTCTCAACTTCTGAATGTCCGGATGATATTCTGTCTTTTGCTGTCCCTCCTGTATAGGTGCTAAATGACACTCGGCAGCCCACTCTACCATGTCATGATGCATGAGCCGCTCCATTTGGCGAAAAGAAATTGTTTTAAGGTCGCTGTCCCGAATTGCCTTAAGTATGTGAGTCTTCCCGTCGACCTCAAAATGGATCTCCATGTCCTTGAGACGAAGTGTGACCTCCTCCAATGAATGTAACCACTTCATTCCCAAGACCAAATCAATGTCCCCCATATTAACAACGTAATAATCTGCCTTGAACTCATAATTGTTCAAACGTAAAGGGAGATCCCTAATCATGCGTTCGCATCTCAAAGTGTATCCATCTGCCACTTTGACTCTAATGCCCTCGAACTCCTCAGTGATGAGTCCACGTTTCTCAACGAATCTAGCATCTATAAAGTTGTGTGTAGCTCTTGTATCAAGTAAGGTAATAACCCTCTGTCCTGCCAACACACCACGAATCCTGAAAGAACCCTCCTGCTGAATGCTAGATAGACGGGCCTCCTGTATCTGAAGCTCGGGCTCTGTCTCAGCTCTAGGCTCTGAAGCCTCTGGCTCTGAATCCTCGGAACTCTCCTGCTGTTCGGAATTTTCTGATTCAGAGTCCTCATAGTACGCCCACATCACACGATTTGCCTTGCCCTTAGGTCTTAGAGGACAATCGTGATTGGCGTCATATGGTCCTTTGCAGTAGAAGCAAAGCTTCTTCCTGCGGAGGTCATTAAGGGCCTCACGATCCAAAGGTGGGGCTGCTGATTTACCTTTTGAATCGTTTCTAAAGTCTGATTTTTCTTTATTAAAATCAGATTTATCCTTATTCCTGTTAAAGCCCTTGTTATCCCTGAATAATGAAGAACCTCTGGAGTTGAATCTACTCGACGGTGCTGCTAACTCCATGTTTCGTGCTTTCTTCATCGCCTCCTGTAATGACGGAGGATCAAAGGCTTTGATCCAGCCTCTCAGTGGCTCTGTCAAACCTTCCATGAAGAGTACTACCAAACGTCTCTCTGATATGTTCAGAACCATGACGGATAGCCTCTGAAAGTCACTGATATAAGTCTCTAGACTGCCACTCTGCCTCAACTCTGCCAAGTCTCTGAAGTAGGTTTCCGGATCCTTCCTATCAAACCTCTCAACCAATCTGTCTACGAACTCCTGATATGAACTGATCCTGTCATGCTGTAGCGTCACCATGTCGTGGTGCCACCAATCATAAGCAACCCCCTCCAGATGTAGTGTCGCATAACGAATGGCATCTCTCTCAGCCATCGGGCGTAGTGTGAGGAATGTATCTAGTTTGCTAATCCATGCTTGGGCTGTCATCTTACCACTACCATCGAACATCACCAGATTAAGCCTGTTTGTTGCATGTTTCAAATCACTGTTCTGGTATCTAGGCCTCCAATCCAGTCGACCTCTATGATGCTCTCGTCTCTGAGTGACAAAAGGGTCGAAAGAAAGCCTTTCTCTGACTGCAGGAGGTACCAACTCCCATTCCTCGTTCGCTGCCATAAGCGTATCAGCGAACAACTCCTCATGATCCTCATCTGCATCTACCTCCTCGGCCTCCTGTCTCACAAATGTAGGCCTGGTAGGCCTGTCTGCTGTCCGTGACACTGTCCTAGGAGCTCTCCGTGACCCTGCATCACTCCTGTCATCGTCACGATGTGGTGACGGTCTCCCTCGGCACCCAATCTCGCAGTTGCTACCGCTTACCCGCCGTAATACATATCATCGAACGCCGTTGTCCCCGCACTTAAGATCTCTCGAGTGCAAGACCTCCTCGACGACTCGACCGCTATTCGCGGGATCTCTCACCCTAGGTATATCTCATATACTGGCCACCTCGCCACCGGGCTACCCATGTTTCCGGGTTGCCCGCCAAACCGCTGCTGCCTTTCAATCAAGGCACCGCCTACAGTATAATACCTCGTATGTTTCAAACTCCTTCCGCCGCATATGATGGCTAAACCCTCAGATGCAGAGACGTAGCTCGGATAATAATCAGAAGAAAACCCTAGTTTCCTATTCTCAACTGACAGCTTTGTTTGTCTTTTCTGACGTTTTTGGTTTTTTTTTGCAATTTTTGGTTTTTTTGCATGAAATGAAAGAATGCGATTTTGCTTGAAAATAAATGATAAATTCAAATAAAATAATTAACGGCCAATATAGATAGAAATTACAAGTTCTACTAAAGGCGCTTCTTTTATTGTTCAACTGTAATCAATACAATAAAGATCTGATAGCATGCAATAATAAAATAACAATTTTTATTGAAAACCTGGTCTGCTGGTTGAGACGCCAAAAGGTGAAGATTAGGCACGCCTCCCAATAAATATTGCTTACTCCTCCCTCTGGATGCTGGCAAATGGTCTCTCAGGTGTCTGCGCCTTATGGAATAGTGCCCCAATGCCAAAAGAGAAGGCGTTTCTATGAAGAGAAGAAGTACGGCTCAATGAGATGGTACGGCCCTGCTGTACAGGTACGGCTGACAGCAGCAACACTTTTAATATCAGTACGGCTTCCTTTAATGCCTCCAGAATATCAAAGAATAGGCGCCTTGATGAATAGAAGACCTCTGGATAAAAAACTACTCTGAAACCCCTGAATATGAATATCTCTGAAGCTCTGTGATTCCTCCTGAATGAAGAAATCTCTGACTGGCAATAAATCAAGTGTTATTTCACACCCTCTGAATTGCTTCCGATGGAGATGGCTCGTTCCCCAAGGAATTCGAACTTAAAGCCCTAAAGTCTCTTGCTTAGATCAAAGTTGATCAATCTCAAAATCAATAATCATCATAATGGCTCAAAACCCAATGCAAATGCACTAATCTCTCAAAAGTGCGATTTCCTCAATAATAGGGTTTTAATAAAATATTCAACTTTTAATCTTTTAATTTCTCCATAGTCTCAGCCAAATATTTTATAATAATTTATAATGATCAATTTGGCCCCTTCTGATGATGGCGACCCCCTCAAGAATAATCACTTAAGTTATAATTTAATATTATAACTTTATATTATAATCATCAAATAATTAATATTTAATTAATACAATTAAATATTAATATCTCCCTCGTTATTCACCCGATGACTGATCCAAGTTCGGAACTTGGACACGAACACCTAAGTGATTCTCAACACCGCCAAAGCCATCGCTAAAAATAGCAGGGTCCCATCACCGCCAGAACCTAAAATAGCAACTCTCGCAAGAAGTTCCCGAATGTTCAAACCAAAAGCCTACTCCATCAAACTCCCAAGTGAAGCCGAGCCAAACTCCTGCACGACCCTCTATCCAGTCTCATTAGCTCATTTAGGTCGTAGATGATAGCCAATCCCGTAATTCCCAGAGATTTCACCGGTGAAGGGGATGACAGTTGTCTTCTTTGAATCAGGGGAAGGATATTTAATGAGCATGTTGTTTATGATAGTCTTATGACACTCAAAATCTCAGATCTTTGCAATAAACAATGATGCAATCATTTGTCCAAGGCTTTCATCTACATGTTGTGTAGTCCTACTGTTGAGACAATATTCCTTCTAGTGATCATAGTATAGTTACTTTTGGATTGATCATCTGATAGCAGAAACTTTGTAGATCTGGTGCTATTCATTAGTCTTGGATTGGCTGAGCATGCATAGTGTTGGTTTAACAGTTGAAAAGATAGTTGAAGCACAATGAACATGTAATATCCCACCCTTGTTGAGATATTTGCTAACGATTTTTTCTGCTCTTTCTGCTTGTTTTGGTTTTGTAGCTTGTGAAGAAGTTTGCCAGGAAATGCATAAAATACCAATAAAATGCAAATAGAGAAATGTTGAAAGCAATTATATCAAATGATCAACTCTGATTATTTATTGCTTGAATTTACAATAAGATCATACCTGGATAACAACTTCTAATCAACAAGTACACCCTTGAAAACTTCTGAAATTCTTCTCCAATGAAGCACAAATGTGACCTCCGTATGAAGCCACCAATCAGTAAACCTCAGATGATCTTTCACACCCTTGGAAAGCTCGATTCAAGAAGCAGCTACGCTCTCCAAGATTGTTGCAGCTGAAAACACTAGGTCCCCACCTCCAAATGCAAAACTCAAAGCCAATTTGATAAAAATGATCAAGAATAATTATATTTGCTTTTTCACATGCTTTTATACCCTCTCCAAGATGGCACGATTCCCAATGTGCTTTTTAATCATTAAAAAATATCATAAAATATATTTGCTTTTGCACTTTATAATATTCCTCAAAGTGGGTGCCCAAACTAGTGCTTTTATAATTTGACTTTATAATATTAAATGCACCTTAATTATAAAGTCAATACAAGTCATTAATATGAGCACTTTAATAATTAATTATTTATTATTAAAGTATAACTTTAATAATAAATAAACACCTTAACTCCATTAATGAACCTCATTTATCAATTCTGACTTCGCCACCGGCTAACCCACTGCTCTCTCTGCCCATTAGGATGCCTTATTATAAATAGTAAGGTTGGCCTCTAACAACTCATGGACTTACTATAAATAGTAAGTATGTATAAATGAAGCCAGAAACCTCGGAATAGCTTAGCCTCAGAATATACCAACAATTTGGAGAGGTAAACACTGTCAACTGCCACCTAAAGAGCACATTAATGCCCAATTGGACCCTCTAATCACTGAACACCAGCCTATGAGGGTCACATGATAGGCTAATCCTCAGAACTCTGATGCTCTCGAAAATGGGGACATTACAAAACAACTGATAGAGTAACAATTCAACTGATAGAGTAACAATTCCATAAGATAGTGACAGTTTACTTTTGTGTTTTGTATAGACTATGCCTTTGTGAAGCATGCATATGACAGTAAGACAGTGATTCTGATAACAGTGTCCATGTAATGACTGTCTTGACAATGTTTGCAGTGTTTTGATGCCTTGATAGTAATGGCTTCAACAGAATACAGTGCTTTGCATTGAGACAGTGATGTATTTTGACAGTATTAGTGCTATGACAATGCTCTGCTTTCAATCTCAGTGTGTAGACAGGACCTCTTTTGCAAGGGGAGTGCTAGATTTGCCCACAAAGGTTTTCCCAAAATAAATATACAACAAAGTGTCAAGGAGTTGCTCATCCAGTATGGTGATTTGGATTAGATTTAACAGTAAAGTGCCTATGTAATCATAGCAGTCACTTTTGGATCTCAGAGTAGAGTACATGGTTTCATAAAGTACATTTGTTGCAAATAGATGCAATTTATTGCATGGCAAACACGGGGAGTTTATCCATTGTCTTTTATCACTGAACTTAGAGACAGTCCTCTGTATCTTTTTGTACAGTGCTGATTGTCTTGTGAATACAAGAGTATATGCCAGTAATGCTTTGATGGATTTGTCTTAAGGATCTTTTCTTGCATAGGAGTGACAATGATGAAATGTTTGCCAGTGGAGTATGGTGCAGCAACAGTGATTGGTATAACAGGTTACTGACAAATTGGAGTGATAGCTTGCAGTGTGCACATCTCATAGTTTATTTGATCCTATTAACAATACTATTGTTGCATGGATATTGTGATGTTGTTAGTGCTTTTACTTAAGAGTGTGAGATATCTTAGTGACAGTGGATGAACCTGCTGTGTTCTTTTCTTGCCTCATATCATTTAATTGGGCTTTTCAATTGCAATGCTTGTAACCTGGAATTGCTTATAACAGTGTCTTAGTTGGGGCTTGCTACTTGCACAATAAATGGTTCATGACAGCCCATTTTCCTTGCTCAAGGTCTGTGGTATTGTGGATGCTTTGGTTCCTGAGTTTCCCACTGAGATAAAGACAGTGCAGTAAATGGCTTCTTCTTGCCTCATGCACAATGATGATAGTAGTATATCATTCTTGAAAGTAGGCAGTGGCACTGATTTGCTTCAGTCACAGTATGGTATTTGAATGCAAAGGGAATTATGTTTGACAGTGTCCCTTCATGATATCTAAAAATGCTCTCCATGCTTGGTTTGCTAAACAGTGACAGTTGTATACATGGTTCTGATTATCTTTGACAAGCCCTTTGATGAGAGTCTAATAGTGAGATACATATGCATGCTTCTTTACTAGTGGCCTTGTCATTATTGATGATTGACAGTGGACAAGTGTGCAATGTTTGCATGCAATGATGACAGTGCAATCTGCTTATAACTCTTGATGACAATGTAACCATATGATAGTACAATCTTCATTTGATTGATGACAGTGTACTTGCTCATACAGTTGCTGATGACAGTTGCTCAAGTTGCTTAATGACACCTTGTTGACAGTGTGACAGTGTACCTCTTTGATGACTTTTGTTATTGTTCTTGAGACAGTTTGGCTTCTTATCTGGGTTTTTTTGCTTGACAGCTTGATAAATCACAGGGATCTTTGACAGTGTTAAGTGTTTTAGGGGTTCTATGATGCAGACAGTTTGTGTTCACAGTGATTGCTTGGAAACTCAACCATTTGCTTGAATTTGTGACCTTGCTTGGATGGTGGCAGTTACTTCTGGATTGCTTGTCAGTTTGGCAGTATGAATGTATAGTGATGATTGCCTTGAGACACGCAAGAGGTTGCTAACAGTTTAGATATGCCATTGACAGTGTGGAAGCTCATTTGCAATTGATGTCAACAGTCAAAGGTAGTTGCTAGGTGCTCTATCATTAGTGTTGTTGCTTGTCATAGTTGTCAAAGATGGTAGAAGGTATGTGAATGCTTGTTCATTGATTTAATTGTTCATTCCTTTCTTGGTCATAATGCAAATTGGTGTTGTTGAAAAAGCAAAGAGTTGCTTCATGCCAAAGTGATTGAGTATGATCATTGCAAAAGCAAAGAATTGCTTCGAGTGACAGATTTGCTCATGGTGTTAGATCAGTCATCATTTGTTTCATGATGTTGACGCTTGATATATCCCTGTGATTGTAAGTGTCAAAGATGTCAGAGCATGGTTGCCCATCATTGGTGTCAAAGGTAATGTTGTTATTATTGTTACAAAGTGAGTTACTTTAGAGGCACTTAAGGAGATGATTTGTATTAATCCTGCTATGATGGTTTTATTGTTTGAGTTTCAAAGACAAACACAATTCTCAGGATGCAAGAGGTATTTGTAATGGTTCTCTTTCAGTTCTTACAGGTTGGTTATGCACCCTCAGAATTATAAGTGAAATGGAACCTAAAATACTAAGAAATTCTTGAAAGCCTAAGTCTCTAAATCTAGGGCTTATACTTTGTAAAGGATGTCAATTCTTATTAAACATTTTGTTATAACTTAAAGGTGATTTGGTATAATGAATTAAAAGTCGCTTAGGTGATTAATTGAAGGTCTCAAATGCATTACTTACTGGCCCCTACACCTAGAGTCTACCGGTTCAACAGGTTAATGATTCTCATCATATCACCTAAAGAAAATCAATGGCTATTATTAAATTGGTGAGTTGGCGGGTTTCTAAAATCAAAAGTTCTCATTCAAACCTGAGAATGACTACTTTACAAAGCTTCACTTTGATGGGCATTACGAAGTTTTTTTTGCTTTATTTCAGTTATTCACAGTTTTGATAACTATTTGAAGACAAACGAAGGGTTGGAAGGTAGAACGTTACCAATGCGTTGATGTGATTCAAATTTTGGTGTGCTCAATGAGAATTTTTAGAGTCAGTGATATCATGTTTTGAAAAGATATACACACAGAGAGAAAGTGAAATAATGGAATATAAAAGAAATATATGATTCCTTTGTTTTGATTGTGGCAGCTATGGTTGAAGGAATGATACCAGGGTATTGAGCAGGGTTCTGTTTGTGGTTTGGTCAATGAGAAAGTATTGAAAACGACAATACCATGTTGGTGATCAGATAATGAAAAGGAAGATGGTATTCTGAGTAACAGAGCATAAAATGTAATGTCCCTAGCAAACCTGACCTTGATTTCACCCCTTTATGCCTTGGACATTTCGTCAAACAACTGTCATGTAAAGTCTGATTTTGCTGTTTTGGATTTCGAGTTTGTTTGATTGCTTGGTATAATGCAAATGTGCTTGAAGATAGATAAGAAAGAGCTAATCTAATTGACTGAAATGGAGAAGAATGCAAAGCTAAGCTATATGCAGCCTTTTTAGTGAGTGCAAGTGACTGAAATAGTATGAAGAATGCCACTTGACATTATTACAAACAGTTATCATGCATGCCAAAGTATGAAAACCGTGATAATTGACATAAAGACAAACAATTGCTAAGCAACCTTATTTCTCCAATATCCAATTTCAATAACATGAAGAGTTTACAAGAGGATCATAGAGTGCTAACATGAATATATGCAACTAATTCTTCATGACTGAAAACAGAATGCAATCTGACTAAGTATAACAGCATCACAATGTGATTCCCTTTGACATAGAATTTCTGCAATACAATGCTTAAATGCTGATTACAATGATTAATATATTCTATATGCAACAAAACTAAGATAGGAGAACCTGATCACACACAGCAGCAAACATAGAGATATTAGATTCTTCCTGGAAGTGTTGATTCTAACCTCCCAATTGCTGCGCCTGTTCTTGTTAATGTCTCATGCCTCTCCTAGAATATTCTCAGGATTTATGATGCTCTCTAGACCAAAATCGCATGATGTCTGCTCTCCCTTTGGCACCGCCCCCTGTTTCTGAAAGGAATGTTCACAGTAAAATATTAATAGCTTCTAACCTCCTCGAAAATGCTCTGAAGGTCATTGCTGGGTCCTCAAGAATGATGCAAACCAAGCCTCCAATGAAATCGATGGCAAATAGACTAGCTATGAGCAAAGACGTGGTCCTTCCCTAGCCACTGGAAATGTATATCAGAAATTAAATGATGCAAGGGTGACCTTGGAAGGACAATCGACGAAGTCCCAACTGATTATGATCTTCAAACCCCAACTCCAATCAAACTCCACAAGATTTGCTAATCCAAGTTCCAATCGATTCCTCCAATGATGCTGATAATTTGGCCAAGGGCCACAAAATTATGTTGCAGATGAAAGGACTGAAGTATCATTTTCCAAACTAGCTAGGCTTGGTATCTCACAAGCGAAACTAGGAATCAGCTAGGCTTGATGTCTCACAAGCGAAGTTTTCCAAGCATTAAGCTCGCCAAATGTAGAAAATGAAGTAGTCAACTCAACCATGCTAAAATGCTCAACCAAAGCTTGTTTTATCCTTGTTCAACCACATCTCCTAGAAGCTTCTAGAAATAAAGTATTATTTTATTCAAGTGACTTTATAATATAATATTTATTTTAATCACTTTATTAAATTAATTAAATATAAGGCCACCTTTTAATATTTAATTGTTTGATAACCTTATAAATAACTAATTTAATAATCCACTTAATTTAATTAAAATAATCAATTAGTCATCCTTATGAAATATCATTAATTTGGACAACTTAATTAATTAATTTAATTAAATTAAACTTACTCCAAAATTGGGGACATGACATAAAAGATCTACTTATACCTTTGTATGACAATGTTTTTGAAGTTTGTTTTCTTTGTCTAAATATAGCATATCTGCCAATGCTCAATTCAAGGTCTGAATTCTTTGAGAATGTTTTAGAAATAGTGACAACATGTTCTTGTTGCTATTGAATACATAGAAAAGGAATTTGAGTAACAACATATAAGAGATTCGTGAATTATATTCATCTCCGCAAGGTATTGTGTGTCTTGAGTGTGATTACAAGTGGTTTGCATGTGCTGTGTATGAAGGTGTCCATGAGATTGAGTTCTAATTTGTGTCATCCATCACTCTGCTCTAAGAAGGTTATTGTCAGAGTTTTGAGTTGAAGAAAAGTACAGTAATAGTGCTATGGTATGGATGAATTTTGGAGATAGTTTTTGTTGAATTGATACAAGGACAGAGTAGTGGTTTGTATTGAAACAGAGTAACCCTCTAGTTTTTCATTCATTTTCTTTTGAAGATTATGAGTGAGACATGTGTTAGCCAGTGAGGCATGTTGTAGCCTCTGAAGCATGATGTTTGCTAGTGAGGCATGTTGTAGCCAGTGAGGCATGTTGTAGCTAGTGAGGCATATTGTGTAGCCAGTGAGGCTTAATGAAACCTATTTTCAAAGTGGTTTTTTCATCCTTTAGGGTTTTCCACTCATAAAACCCGTGTTATGTCTCCTCTTGGTGGTTTGTCATATTGTGCTTGATTAGTCATCTTTGTTCAAAGTATTATGTTTTGATTTGCATATCATTGTGACTCCCTCAACATTCAATATCTATAATGTTTTAAGTGTGTTCAATGGGTTTCTTTGCATAATACAAATGAGTTATCTTTTGAAATTTGATTTCTCATTAGACCACTGTTTCAAAACCCCCCGCCCGCCTACCCCACAACCCCTCTCTTAGTGGTCCTGTACTCCAACACCAAGGCCTTCAATGCCTTTCTTTCTTGATATTCCACCCACTTAGCCAAGTATGGCCCCTCTCCCTATAGTAACCAATCAACCAACAACTTCTCCTTCTCCTTCCAATCAATTGCATGAAGTAAAAACCTTGTTACATAATTTTGGAAACAAATTAGTAGCTTTAAAGAGGCAACAAGCCCAAAATAATATGCTTTATCAGCTTTATAATCAAGATTACCAACCCAATAAACAACCTTATCAAGGAAATTCTCAAGGACAAGGTTAGCTAAGCTAACTAAGCTATGCTAGGCCTCTAAACATCTTATACTCAGTCATTGCAAGTTCTTCCAAAGCTATTTCTAGTTCAGGACCATGAGTGGTGTTACCATCTAATCAGCCATATAACCAAAATTTATGCCAAAATGGGTTCTTAGCTAAGCTTTGATGGTTCAAAGTGCCTCAACACTTCCAAAATAGTGAGTCCACTCATGCCAAGAAGGGGTACTAAGACAAGAACAAAAGCTAGGTGAGTCCACCCTGATGAATTGGCATGAAAATGATTTTTGTGGCATCAATCACGCTGAAGTATTAGGCAGGGATATCAGTTCGATGGCACATAATACCAAGTCTAAGAGGAGAGCAACGATGGTTGAGTCACCTTTCGTGGTTGGCCAGGTATCTACCCCTTAGTCACTCAAGAGGCTGCAAAGGACAATATAGTTGCTAAATCTTTTGAGCTACAAACAAATCAGGTTGCTAGGAAGGAAAATCAGTCAAAGGAAGAAACCATTGTCACAAAAAATCAGTCAAAGGTTAGTCATCTTCATTTCAATATTGTGGAGCAAATGAAAAGGGCTAATATGATCATGTGGGAGGCACT
>VDFB02089906.1:0-43269 GCA_007258455.2 Sequoia sempervirens
AAAGTGAGACCAATACTTGTGCATTCATAGCATGTTTTATTGAGCGTTGATGTGGAATCACATGATTGGTTTAGGGTTTAGGGTTTAGGGTTGATGATTTCACAATTTCCCATATGTACAGAGAAGCAAATGAGTTGGTTGGTGACATCGCCAAGCATGTTGTGGACATGATGCATGACATAATAGAAGTAAAATCATTGGCAGAGTGGTCTGCAATCCGTGATCTAGAAGCAAATCCACTGGATCCTCCCCACATATGAGACTAAAGATGTGCTAATAAGCCATCAACTTTCGTTAACCTCCTCACATAATGCATGGCTAAGAGTGAGCTAGCTAATGGAATAAGGATTATTTATTCATTTAGCAGGTGGAAAGTGTTGCATGGTAACAAGCTGAGTGAGAATGAGCACGTATATCTGTTTAAAGGCAAGGAAAAGACAAATGTCATTTTATGGAGATATAACTGACCGAAGGTTGATGTAGGTTTTCAAATGTGAGCAGGTATAGTGTTGCATGCCTTGTGCATGGTGTTAGGAGACATCTACCTGAATGGGAATGTACGATATAGGGTTAACACCAATATAGCCTCCATGTTCCTCACCATGTTGTTGGATGCAAGCGAGTTTGAGCCCACGATGGAGGCAAAAATAGCTAAAATGGTGTTTTCAAAGTGGTGTGGAGGTTTGAAGTATTTGCTACAAAGGGCGATGTTGGGAAGTGGGTTGACGTCAAATGGCAAAATGCAACCAAGGCTGGGAAGAAGTGGTGTTGGCCCTCTACAAGCTTTGTAATCTAAGCCATGGGATGGATGTTGAGGCTCAGAGAAACGAAGCAAGAATGGGGATTAATTTCCTCAAAGGATGCGTGGAAGGGGTTGTGGCTAGTGATATCCAATGGACTTTTGCTTTTTTGGAAGAAGCGGCAAGAGAAGTGGCTGATGAAGGTGGGGACTGATAATTGGTTTTTTCTTTGGGTATTGTTATAAGTCTCGACATTGGTATGTAAATAATATGGAAATGTTAAGGTTTGCCAGTTTAGTGATAGCAGGAGGGTGATAAGATAAGATGCTTGCTTGGAGGCCATTTTGTGGGTGACATTAGGGGGGATATTACAAAATCTTTGTCCAGCAGAGACATATTTTTTAAGGGGTAGATAAGATAGGATGTTGGCTTGGAGGCCATTTTGTGGGTGGCATTAGGTGGGATATTGCAAAAACTTTATCTAGAAGGAAAATATTTTGTAACTATTTTTTGAAATCAATATACGAGTGTCTCTGATGCGTCACATTAATTTATCAAAAAATATATATAATAGAGTTTAATTTATGGAGTCTTAGATAGTGATAAAATTGGTTTATATGATTGTGAAAGTATAATGAAAAATAAGAATAGGGTGTGTAGGACAATTCAAGCAAATCTAAAATAGAACAAAAAAAATTGATATGTACTAAAGAGAAAGTATATGAAAACAAATAATATCTTTCAATATCTAATAGATCTCATCATATTTATAAACATGTCATGATATCACTTCCTAAAAAATATTAATAAAGAAACAAGATAAGTGAAAGAAGCAATCCTTTAAGCATATAGCATTTTGAAAGCAATTTTTTTCAACATGTTGAAGAAGATCAAATATATCTTGAAAGAAAAGAGCCAAGTATTTCTAATCCTTGTAAGCCATAAAGGTCTAGAAAGAGTTATACAAGTGTTTAAAGAGAAAAAAATTACCCCCTAATATAATAGTAAGGAGAGCATTTAAAAACAAAATGAACCTCATTTTCAAGATATGTCAAACAAATATAACAAATGTAAAACATGTAAAGAATTTGGTGATCAACCTTTCTATGGAGGGGGTGTGAAAACCTTTGAATTGTGCCAACATAACCCTCAAATTACAAGGCAACTAGAGCTTAGTGTGACTTGGAAGTTGGATCCCCATATCAAAGTGACGATATGTGTTGTGATAATGTTGAGACTTTGAGGAAAGAAGTTTATGAGATTCTAACAATTTGAATTGCGGGTAGGATCTATGGATCTCATTTCATAGAAGACCCATATTTATCTCCCCTGTAAAAATATATAATGCATTGATTTAAAAATCAAGCAAATGAAACATGTCAATAACTAATCTTCTCTCAAATTAATATAGAATTTGTGAGCCATAATTTTAATCTATTGTTCTAGTTGCTCCAACAAATTCTAGTGTTAAGAAGAGAGGAATGTTGATATTGAAGGGGAAAATAACATATTGGTAATAGAAGAATAAACACAATGAACTTGAAGAATTTTTTCCCTAGAAGCCCTCAATAAGAGAATAATTAGCTTTGGTAGTGGCAAATGTTCTTCTCCTATATTAATACTAAAAGATTACTAAGTACAATGAAATTTTACATATGCAATCTACTCCTTGCTCCATTTAGTTGCATGTACAATTGTTTCAAATTGTAATTGCTCCAATAAACCAACTAAATATTCTTTACTCTAATTAATACAATATTTTATGTGTTCACCCATAAGTCAAATCATACTTCCCACCTCTATTAATTAGTGTCATGCATGTCAAGGCATCCCTCTCAAGCCCAAGAAGGATCCCTTGGACGCAAATTTATTTACGTATTTATATTTTTTATGATCCTTATGGATAAATGTTAATGCCTACAAGGCTTACAAGAGTATAAGTCTTTGTGTACTAACCAAATTAGATCTTACATAATATTATTTGCATAAAGGATTTGAATGCTTGATATGGATATATAAAGAAATTAGTAGAAGTAATGGTCATCTATCTAAGCATATGTGTCATAGTTACTACTTAAAAGGTCACAATAGCAATGAGTGAGTTAGTACCAAATTTAGTGAGAGTCATTTCTTAAGGAACTAATATTTTAGCATGAACATGGTTGCATACCATGGAAGTAAGCACTCCTTCAATTTGGTTTTGGTTAGCTTTACTAAGGTGAGGCCTCCAAGTTTCAACCCCATGTAGAAGAGTAGGTGTAACAAGTAAGTGAAAGAGGAAAATATTGGTATGGATAATCTAATATTAAATTATGAGACACTATTTATCAAGAATAGTGAGGTCAACATATTGTTTTCTCAATCTAGACACAATGATTAGTGACAAAATCAAGTATGGCCCCAAAAGGGCCCCTTTATACACATATGAAGAGACCATCTCAAGATCATCTATATATAAACCAAAAAGAGTAGGAGAGAATAAAGTCTACTTAACCCCAATGGTGCTTCAAATTTCATGTGTCTCACCAACACTTTTTTCAATTAAGAGGATTATGATCCTTATATTACATTAATATAATTTACATGCACTATTAAGCTAACCCTTTTCAATTGGGTTTGCATCTTTAATTAGACCTAAAATATGTAGATATTATTTGTTTTTTATTCAACGAAAAATTATAATAGATAAATAATAAATTACATTCCTTCATCTAGGATACTCAAAATTGTGTGTAATTCTCTTCTATTAGAATGCTTTAGACCTTAAATAAATTTATAGGTTTTTTCTAGTTCTTAGTAGTTACTTCATCATTCATGATTAAAACATATAACCAATAAATTAATATTTTGATCCCCTTACAATTCAATGTTGACAGTCTCCTCTATTAATTTGTTGAGACATGCAACTTAATGTATTCTACATAAGCATGTTTAGAACAAAATGGATACTTGTCTTTTATATCTAGAGATCAACAATTATAAAAGATGGTATTGGTTATAAATAGAAATGGATTTTGTAATTAAAAAAATAGTAAGTAAATTACTATTTAATCCTATCAAGGATGATTTTTCAAGGCAATTTTCAATGTAAGTATTATAGGTTGACAATCTTTAGGAATATAATATTAATGATATTATTTTCAATCCTTTATGGTAGCATAAAATTTTGGACTTTCCAAAGGATTGAATGTACATTGAACAATCCAAAATAAGACAAAGAAATGAGTTTAGTATGCAATTACTCTAAATTTCACTAAAGAAGATGTTTAATAACAACAATACATAGATAAGAAATATCATGTATATCGTCAACATATATAGGAAGAAAAAGGTAGTATCCTTGATCTATTCCATGGTTGTCACAACTATATCTAACAAATCCACATGTGCTAACTTGAATGTCATATGAAAACCCTCTAAAAACATTCCAACATTATAAAAGGATGCATAATTTATTTGCCACATAATAGTGTTCATGCTCTCATACAAATTCTCCCTCATATAAGTCATAGAAATATTTACATCTACAAAAGATGATGGAATATAATTGAAGGTTAAATTCAACCATACAGATCTTATCTGCATGAGGTAAATCATCTAACTAAGAATACTTAGGTTGGTCACATTTAATATGCTTATACCATTTCCAATGCAAGTAGAAATAGATCTATGGTCTATATTCAAACCTAGGCATGAACCGTAGAGGCATATAATTATTTTATAAAAATATTAAGGGACTTAACCCTTTGTGAGCCACATATAATGAGTTACTAACTAATGATGTGAAATAAGGGGTGTTAAAATAGCTTACTCATATCTTGTGACATGATATTTTTTCAACTTGGTTCTCCCTCTATAATACAAAAAATATATAATAAACTTTAGTCAATCAACATGTAAAACCTCAATTTATAATTCAAATGTGGTCCCTCTATGCTCAACACCTTATGAAATGTAGAATTATTTTCTATGTTAAATATTATCTTATGAGTTACTATATGGTTGATTACAATCAATCATATCCCATATTTCATCTTTAATGGATGTGACATTATTTCTATTAGGTGTGTGAAGTTGTGTTACATGTGTTAGTTAGTGATAACATTACATTTTGTAGATTTTCAAGGATGTGAAAATTTAGTACATTATTCATCTATACATTCTACATAAATTAAACTAAAACAATAAGAAATTTTAGAATATGTTTACAACCTTTGTAATACTATTAGAGACGCATATACAGGGAATCTCACCCTTTAATATAAATAATAATAATAAACAAACCAAAGCTTAACAAAAATTACATAGTAAAAATCCATAAAGCCATAATAGAAGAAAAGAAATTAGAAGAACTAGGGAGAAACCAACCAAGAGCTAAGGATAAAAGGCCAAGACTCAAGCTAAAGATTATTCACAACCACCCATGTTACTAGAAGCTCCATCTAAACTTTTGATCATTCTTGAAGCCATATTCCATTCTCAGGTAATTACCACCACCTTCTTTGGAGAAATATGACAAGGTTGTCACTAATCACTAGAGCCTTAAAATACACTCTATGTGTAATTTCTCACCTTTTCTTTGCTTGTTCTAATTCCCCAAATAAAAAAAAGGGAGGATGAAGGCACTAGACACTTATAATATGTCATTCTTATGGGATACCAACTAATTATTGTGAGCCAAGAGTATATCCTCACAAAAGAATATAAATCTTAAACCTCACAATCAACTTTGTAAAGTTCTTCATTCATTATTCACATGTCTCCAATAGATATTGAAGCCAAAAGATCCTTGTTCTATATGTCACCATCACTCATTGAAGCCTAAAGTTCCACACTCTTTTAAATATCCTCTTCATTGTCACCAAATGAAAACCCACCAAAAACTATTTTCTTGAACTTTTAATCCTATAAAGAAGCAAAAAAAATTGGTAACCTCACTATTAATATCCATAGAGACAATAACACTTTTCATCTTAGCATGAAAACTACTAATATAGTAGCCCTAGAATAGAAGTAGACACTATCTTCCAAACACTTTGAACCTAAAATCAACTTTTTCACATTAAGAGAAGAAATCAAGCAGTAAAAAATACCATACAAAGAATGATTGAAAACTTTGTCATGTAAGAATAGGTCTCTATAACAACTAGACTAATACCTTCTTATCAAATCCAATCGAACCATATGCACCTAATAGTATCACACCAAAACCATACCAAGGGGAAAATAATAAAAACACAAGGTAAACACCACATACCAAGGAGGAAAAAATGAGTTTACTAAGTGCCTTCATCAAAAAATAAAAGGGAATCATGTGTCAACATGAATGACAAAAACTAGCTTTAAATTTAACACCAGAATAAAATTTGGAAGCCTTCCAAGCTAACAAAAATAAATGATGGGAGGAAACATAGATAAAATAGGTGTATGCCACAAAAGAAAGACATGAGGGACCCACAAAAAATACCTAAGGAGGATGATCATTGTGTAATATTTTTTTAGAAGAGGTTGCAGTGTCAAAGCTACTACTAAATGGAGTAGAAAATATGGCTTTCTCAACACTTGCAATAGTAAGGTAATCAACCACTTTTTTCCCTTCTTGAGAGTATGAATTGGAAAAACCTATAAACTACTTATTCAAATCAATAGCTTTGTGCAATAAGATTCAAATATTCAAATTCAGATAAAAAAAAATCAAAAATTATTCATCGCATTCATTGAATCATCTTCCACAACAATATTCTTACAACTAAAGTCTAAAGGCATATTAATCCTAAATGTAGCCACCATTTATTCTTTTTATGTAGTGGCATCCTAGACCTATAAAAAACCTTGCATCAACCAAAAATATTTTCTCTTAAATTTTTTTGTGTTTTCAAGTTCTTAGTTCATTTATAGTCATTTTAGTATTATACGGTTAGAAATTCCAAACATAATAATGAATTCAATGCTCAAATCAACAAATAAAATCATTTTTGTTGTAGTATTTTTGTTACAGATCTTTATGAAATTTTGTCTAAAGCATCGAGAAAGCATTGTGAGCATGTACATTTTTCTATTTTATATTTCTATGAGGTGTTCACTAAGATTTAGTCTTGTACTTGGGTTAACCAATAACCTTCTAAATCGAGTAATTATTGTAAAAGGGGGTCTAATTTGTTTGAATAAGAGTAGCAAAGGGAAATGTGAGATATAGGGACTAAGCAATATCCAACATAATAGAGCAAGGCTAAGATAATCAAACCATTTTAAGGAAGCTAGTGTTTGAGGTATACTCATGTGAAGTGCTTGAATTATATTGTAATCAAATACTCATATCTATTCTAATTTTAAGCCCCAACAACATAAATATTATTGAAGTACATTGACAGGGCAGCAAAGGAGAAGTAATAATTTCAAGACATCAATAAAGGTTCTAAAGTTATCTCCTAGCATTGTATTATTAGGTATAATATAAACCCATTCATGTTAAGATTGTTTATAGAGCATTAAGTGTGAGACAATTAACATCACATCAATGAAGAAGAATTGAGAATCTTGAGAAAATAGTTTGTTGACTAAGGCAATTTTCAAGAGTGAATAAGAGTGGAGCAAGAAGATCACCCTATAGATAAACGAATTAAAAAAAAAGGAAATATGAAGTGGTTTCCAAATGTAACAATAAGAATTGAGATGTGAAAATGATAATCAAGGAATGAGGTGGATAAATCACTAACTTGTGAGACAATCTACCAAAATTCAAGAAAATGGGTGAAAAATAGTTGATGTACAAAGTGAGTAGATTAAGTGTCAAAGATAGGTAGTCTACAAGTAAATATCTTTTGTAATTCAAGTATTATAATGAATATTAGAGGAACAAATGTAAAACCTAGAGAGAGGATTGCTAGTGTGAAAATAACCCTAGAGAAGAAATGAAAAAGATAGAATAGACAATAAATAATTTAATATTAAAATTATATAATTGTAAAAAAACAAGAGATTTTGGAGAAAGAAAAATAAATATTGTTGAACAAAGTAATTCAAGGTATGATAACACGACGAGTCAAAAGAAATATGAAATAAAGGATTTGAAAATGATGAAGATAAAAAATGGAGAAGAACCAATTAATATTAAAAAAGAAATATTTGATATGGTAAAGTTTGTTCTTTATAGATTAGAAAATATTAAGAAAGGAAGAATCCTTGAGACCAAGTTAGATGAAGATGAAGAAGACAAAGAAAGAAGTGTAATGCTGCTAGAGGAAGGAAACATGATTAGATTATTATAAGGAAGCATATATTTATATGAAAGGAATAATAGCAAGAAAATAACACTTGAGAGGTATGATTTGGAAGTAGTTAAATGATATTTCTAATGACAATAGCCTAATAGAGGTTAGATTTGGAGACTTGAAGATTGATGAGAGTGAAACAAAGAAGAAGATGAAGATAAAATACTTATGGAAAGTTCAAAAGTAATGATAGGTGAGAAAGATAATGTAGTAATGTAAAAAATGTTAGTACAAATGTACAAGCCAAAATACATAAAGACATGTGGTTGTAAGAACACAAAAGAGGAATATGGAGTTATGGTGAGACTAGTGATATGTAAAAGAAAAGGATAAAACATGTTAAGAGGGAATTTAGAAAGAAGAGTCATAGATATAATTAATTAATATTGATAAAGGAATTAAGGGAATTGAGAATGAGATCATTGTAGGTAAAGGGTGGAAAGACTATGTTGGAATTTCAATTCGCACCTCCATAATGCGAATTGGAAATGGAAAGCTACGCACAAATGAACTACTCTTCAAATTAGGAGGGGAAGCTCCGTCTTCATTGATAATGCTTAAAAATAATACTAAACTAATCGCCAATCTTTTTATTCTCAGCTAAGAGCACAAGGTTATAAAACTCTTTCTGTCGTAGTTGAGGTTTTCTCTTTTCTAAAACTTCGAGCTACAACTAGGCCTACTCTAAAGATGCTTCTAAAAACTCAAGTAAACTCAGAGCTTGAGAGTTAGGAGTAAACAAGGAATGATATGATTAACATAGAAACTTAAATAAACTTTCTCCCAGATAACACCTGAAGACTCATTATACTTATGAGATGTAAGCTAAAATAAAGATTATGTAAGCAAATACATAAGACAAAATACTGAAAAGAGATTGAGATAGTAAATCAAATAAAAGTAGGCATAATATTTCCTTCCTCAAATTTCTAATACTAGAAAAAGATTGAACATAAACTGAACAATGATTTGCAGCAAAGACAAGCTTGCAAACTTGCTCTTACACAAAGTGAATAGACACTAAATAGCAAAGTTGTAGGCAAAAGTAGGCGCAACAATTTGTTATCACAATAATAGTTGAAAAGAAATGGGAAAGGTTGCCCTTAATTTTACACAAACAAGGAGTAGGGAACCCTAAAATCTCCTTGTTTTTAACAACTAGACTTTCTAACATGCAAGTTTTATTTCTAAGACTAAACAAAAGATAACTAACAACTAGCTGCCTGCTAAAATTAGTTAACTGGTTTAAAAGCAAGAAAAGCTCCAACTTCACATTTGATATTTCCAAAGAATAGATAAGCATGAGTGAGAACAACAAGTTTAACTTGGAAAAGTCGTCAAGTTAACTGTTGCTTTTCTTGAGTTCTATTCTTGGAAATCTGTGTTGTCCCAAAATGGTGACTCACTCACTAATAACTCGAGAAACTATATCCACCAAAAAGCTGGTAACTACCTCTTTGTTAGGATCAATAATACTATCCAAAAAAATTTATATTTTTCCAACATCTCCTCACCATATACAATCAAACTCATAAATTCATACATCTCTTCGATTGCTTTATCAAATTTTATTAACATCATGACAACACGATTCATCATTCCAGCAATAGGATCACTACAAAAACTATCGTGGACGAGATTTTGAAACTCTGTTTATACTTCACCGAGATCAAAGTAAGTGCCATTATCATGAAGATGTTGATAAGGGATTTGTGAAACAAATGTGCTTATGAATTTGAGAGTATTAGCAACCTTTTGTATACATTCAGCCAACTCTACAAATATTCTCTCATAGGTTTTCATTTTGAAGAGGTGTTGTTCTCTCTAAGCAAAATTCCTCTTCTTATGTTCTTCTATAACAACTGAATCATAAGCCGTCCTCAAGTCATAAATGATGATTTCATGCATTCGTTTCACTTCTACCATATGTTGCTCAAACTCTTGGATCCCTAAGTGAAGATCATGGGAGTTATACCTCAATTGGTATATCTCTATAAGTTTAAATCTACCCCTGGTGATGAATTCATCTATCCAATCTCACATATGCTTCCCATATATGACCAATTGACTTACCTGACACTAATCTATTGGTGACTCCAAAATCTATGGAAGCAAAAAAGTATCCTATGAAGTGCCATGAAGGAGATTGGAAATATATTGTCGTAGTTGACAAATCTCAATATTGAGGGTTACCTTATCTTTTCCATCCTTGAGAACTCGTTCCTTTAGATTATTTGTCGCAACCTCAAAGAAATTAATATCAGTATGTCAGGTGCTTCTACTGAGATTAGCCTTGACAACCTTGAATTCATCAATCTCAACCTCATCAACATTCTTGTCCTCTAGAGGTGCAACAATCTCAATGATAATCCCATCACCAAAATTCTTCTTCATGTGAACTTGCTTCTTAAGTTTCTTTACTAGTGTGTCCCGATAGACACTATCCATTTCTACAAAGTTCAACTAATAAGAAGGCTTCTTCCTCTTCCTACCCAAGATGTTCTCAAGCCAAGACGAGGAGTCTTTACTAACTTCTATGGGAGGATCAGTCCTAGTTCCATCAACTCCTAATGAATGAATCATGTTGAGATGTTGCAAACTGGTGAATCAACTTATGAATCTATATGAATGGGAGAAAGCCTCAGAGAAATGGGAGATGAAGGCACTGCTTCAACTTGTGGTGCTGATCCAACACTGGATCTTCGAATGGATATGTTTGTTGTTCTTGTTGAATCCCAATAGAAGACTTCATCCTTTCCTTTAAACTCCTTGAAATTCTACTGATCTTTGTATTTTTTAGAGGTACACTCAGCTTTCACTCTGGTTTTTGTTCTATGTTACTGAATGGAATGGCTTAGAACAAATATGCTCAAACAAATGACTCTTGACCCAAATTTAGCACCAGTGAAAATCGGCTAACAACTCTAAAAATACCACAATTGCATTTGTGACTTTTCTCTTAATTTTGTCGAGGTACAACTCCCTCACCAGATTTTTAATGAATTAATCTAATCTAATGAATACGGGTATGCTTTTAACCAGAAGGCAGGAAAGGTGACTAACACTAGTTCATAAATATGAAGCTAACACGGGAAGCATAAATCAAAGCCATAAATGACCAACACAAAGATTGAAACCTATGACCATCCAATCAAAGAAATAAGATCATACTACAATAAATGAACACTATACAGCTTATCTTTCAAGAAAGACACAACTATATCGCACACATAATACCAAGATCAACATAAGTATCATTAAATTCATAGCATAAAGATTATAAATCATTACAGTCTGAAATAAATGCTAAATCCTTCTCAATAACACCACAAGGTGTATCTTCGAAAAGCCCCTATCTTTTACATTTTCAAATTTATAGCAAAGCCAATACCACTGGACAAATTCCAAATTTGTTACTAAATTAGTAGTCTTCTTTTTTTTCCAATGTTTCTTGAGAATTTCTAAAATCAACCGGAAGAATCAATCTTGGCAGAGGAATAGACATTGACAAGAAAAACCGATCTTGATCTCATCAACAATCACCGAATGACCTCTCACACAGCCAAATAATTAATGCAACATCTAGGGAATATCAAGCAGTAGCACGTATATGTTGCTTGATGGGAAATTGTAATTTAAACCAGCTCAAATCAGTCATAAATTGTCATCTCATCAACCTTAGGAGAACACACCAATGTCTAACCAACCTTCTATAAATTCAACCAGCATCACCTTTCTTCGTCAATCAATAGCATCAAACATGGAAAGTTCTCAGAGTGGTGGTAACTCTGCCAATGACTACATCGTCTTGGAAGAGATCAAATGCAATCTGTTGTTTAGGAATACATCAGACCAGCTAAAAGAGGTCTTCACAGTGCAAAGCGAGGTAGAAGAAGAAGTTCTCCATGGCATTTTGGGCAAAGCATTCTTGAGCCAAGCCCATGTACACAACACAACCATGCTAGAGAATTTTATATACACATTCATCAAGACTTTCGGCCACCACGATCGGGGTGTAAGAGCACTGGAGCGCCTGGTAAAGCTCAAATTCCATCATCGTGTTAATGTGGCGATCAATGGGCTTAGCCACTACCCTCGAAATGGACTGATAGCTGACGCCATCTGCATTGCGTCAGCCCTTCAAGATGCGACTTTGGAGGAAGTTGTGGCTCTTTTGCGCACGAGTTGTAAGAAACGATACAAGACTCTTTGCGCAATTCCTCCAGTCACATGAGAACTTACTATCACTAGCCCAAGTTGAACGCCTGCAAACTGTTATTGAGGGAATTCATGTCCTGATATTTGCTCTATGTACCTAAATGGAAGTGTCTCCTTTTTTTTGTCCCATGATATGAACTTTTGTAGTCAAATCAAATAATTTTGTAGTGCCAATAAAATGTAAAAACGTTTATATATATAAATAAAATATTTCTTTTGATATCACTGTATTTTTGTATGCATGGCTTGTTTCTTGTTCATATCGTA
Organism: Sequoia sempervirens; assembly: GCA_007258455.2. Lineage (NCBI taxonomy): Eukaryota > Viridiplantae > Streptophyta > Pinopsida > Cupressales > Cupressaceae > Sequoia > Sequoia sempervirens. The sequence continues at coordinate 12,497 of VDFB02089906.1, forward strand.
TTTGAAAATGTTGGTTTCCTTTCCTGTATAATGCACTGGCTATGTGAATTAGGCTTGTTGTTATTCCATTAATCACTGAAAAGCTTTTGGGCGGCAAAATGGATAGTTCACATAACTTAATAAAATACCGCCTAGGTTTCGAACAATCTAAAGAATACCGCCCAAAGGTATAACTTGCAAGTGAAGTTTCTAGATTCTGATGCATGACAAATCATCACTCAAGTTATTAACACACATACACCCACTCTTGGAAGAACGGTAAGTTTGAAAACGGTAAGAAAACACCGCCCAGTGAGAGTCAAACAATATAAGCGGTAAAATGAGAGGTTCAAAGAACAAATGAAAACCTCTCCTGAGTTCAAGGAAGACAACAAAAGGCCGCCCAAATACAAGTTTAAGCAAAGGACTTAGGAAAAAAGGAAAGATAGTTAGAAAAAGAGAAGGGGGGTCCTATTTACGGGTAACAGTGGCTCTAATTGGGGACAAGGACTACAAAGGACATAGAGAACCCAACATGCAAGACTAATCATTTCCATTGGGCACGGAGTCAAATGAGAAGGATACCAAACAAAAGCCAAAAATGAACACACCAAAATTGCAACTATTTACAAGGTAGGACTAACCTACCAAAGAAGGAAAATGAAGGGCACGATCACACAAACCCATTACCCAGTTGGGAGAAGAATAATCCTTTCCTGAAGAGGCCCACCTTCCTGTATAGTCTCTGGAACAAATTTAGGAGCATTGACATCCCAAAATTAATGCAGACAAAGATGTATCCATAGTCCAATGGTCTCCCAAGAAGCCAATTTTCATAAAAAATTTCATCATGCTTCCATCCTGTTAGGACCAAACCATCCTTTGCTAGCCAATCCTCATGATCAAGGTTTGTCAATTTAGGTATATCCAATTCTGATACATCACTCTGAATTTTGAATTCTCCCCTAGCATTGAACATATCTCGAGCATTCCCCAAATTTTTGAAAAATCACCATAGGAAACAATACTCTCCTTGACTTCATCATACCTTCTTCTGGTCAGGCCATTTTCATGGAAGGTAATCACTTTTGTAAACTGATACAAAACAGGGATTGATTTACTTTTTACCTCTATTTGAGCGCCAGTTTCATCTTCCTCCAATAAAAGACTAGAAATTTCCTTATGATTCCCTTGACTATGACCATTTTCATCCATTGATAAACAATATTCATCCTCAAGTATAAATTGATTAACCATTAAATTTGGAAACAAAGGATTATCATATATCTTGTTTTCATCAAAACTGAAGAGAGGGTTAGAAAGCATTGGCCATTTCTCTTCCTCCTGAGAAGTGTCATACGTGGGATCGTTATTTTCTTCTATTTTTAAACATGTATTTTCATTCACCACTTCTTCGAAGGAGAAAATTTCATATTCTGGAATAAGAAAGGAAGTTGATACCAAGTCAATTTGAATTAGACTCAGAGGAGAGGGACTTATCCTTGAAAAGAGGAGGTGAGGCAAAGGGTGTCTTTTTCTGTGGCTCGTCATCTTCATCATCACTGGATGAACTACAATCACTTTCAACTTCAAACACGGTATATAAATTGAAATCCTTATCACTACAATGCTGATCTCGTTCATCATTAGGCTGCTGCATGCTATCAAAAATTGTTAAATTAATGTTTTCAACAGTTGGGAGAGGTAACTCTGCTTCTTTATGACCTTTAACCAGGAACTCAAAGGATATCTTACAACTGGCTTTAGGCTCCACATTTGTGCCTAGTTTCCATTTTCCCACAGTGATAAAATCATCCTCAACCTTCACTGCTTCCAATTGAGCTCTCTTAATCCCTTGAACTTTATCTCTTTTGAGGATTAATTGGATGTAGAAAAAATAAATATATGATATTGGATCTCCTCACTAGGTATCTCTGGAATATGAATTTGCTGGAGAGACTGATTGAATCGGTAAACAAAATCTCTCATTGTTTCAACCTTATTTTTCATGATATGAAAGAAAAGACGTAGGGTAGCTACAATGTTAATTGGAATTTTATAGCATTGGAGAAATTTTTTTTTGATGACATCCCATCTAGTAATGCTTCCCTTTTCGAGTCCCCTGTACCATTATGCTGCTTTCTCGATCAGACTATCAATAAAAATTCTTACAAAAACATCCTCTTCTTGAATTCCTAAAATTGCACTCATTGTAATCATAGCCAAAATGTGTTCCTTGGGGTCTTGTTCAATCTGACTGGAAAATTTTGGGAACCTTTTTTGGGAACCTAGGGGTAGATCTTGGTATTATGATAAGGCAAGAGGGCTAACTCAATTACACCAGAGATTCAAAGCCATAGATGGTTAGAGTTGCCAACTCATGCAGGAGTAAAAATTGGGAAAGAAAATTACTGTGGTGGATGAGTTGGAGGTGGATTCTGAGGCTAAGGTACAGGTGGGTCCCTTGGTTGATGAAATGACCAATTAGGATGACAATCAGGATGATGAGGAGGGTTGTCATAGTACTCAAATATCAACCTCAAAGGGCGTTCAATCACAGGTGCAGGTGGGCACCTGGCCAACTCTTCCTCTTCTTCCAAGAAAAAATTCACCTGCATATAATCTTCCATGTTCCTTCTATATCTCCAGGCGAGTGTATTTAATTGTGATATGATGTCTTCTTGCTCCGCTCCAACCCAATCTAAATATGGATGCAAAACAGGAAATACATTATTATGAGGAAGTACCATCTTGTCGCATGACGTGATGGAGATTGTCAGACTTTTCAAACAATTTAACTTTCCCCAATGGAGTCACCAAAAATATGTTAGCAAATGGAATGGCTTAGAAAAAATATGCTTAAACAAATGACTCTTGACCCAAATTTAGCACCAGTGAAAATCCGCTAACTCTGAAAAGACCACAATTGCATTTGTGGCTTTTCTCTGAATTTTGTCGAGGTACAACTCCCTCACTAGATTTTCAATGAATTAATCTAATCTAATGAATACGGGTATGCTTTTAACCAGAAAGTGGGAAAGGTGACTAATGCTAGTTCATAAATATGAAGCTAATGCGGGAAGCAGAAATCAAAGCCATAAATGACCAACACAAAGATTGAAAACCTATGACCATCCAATCAAAGAAATAAGATCAGACTGCAATAAATGAACACTATACAACTTATCTTTCAAGGAAGACACAACTATATCACACTCGTAATACCAAGATCAATGTACCAAGTATCATTAAATTCATAACACATAGATTATAAATCATTATAGTTTGAAATAAATGTTAAATCCTTCTCGATAACACCACAAGGTGTATCTTCGAAAAGCCCCTATCTTCTTTTGCATTTTCAAATTTATAGCAAAGCAATGCCACTAGAAAATTGCCAAAGCTATTACTAAATTAGCAGTCTTCTTGTTTTTCCAACGTTTCTTGAGAATTGCTAAAATCAACCAGAAGAATCAATCTTGGCAGAGGAATAGACATCAACAAGAAAAACCAGTCTTGATCTCACCAACAGCCATTGAATGACCTCTCACACAACCAAACAATTAATGTAACATCCAAAGAATATCAAGTGGTAGCACGTGTATGTTTCTTGATGGGAAATTGTAATTTAAACCAGCTCAAATTAGCCATAAATTGGGACTAAATTGTCATCTCATCAACCTTAGGAGAACGCACCAATGTCTAACGAACCTTCTATAAATTCAACCAACGTCGCCTTTCTTCATCAATCAATAGCATCAAACATGGCGAGTTCTCAAAGTGACGGTAACTCTGGAAATGACTACATTGTCTTGGAAGAGATTGAATGCAATCCATTGTTTAGGCATACATCCAACCAGCTGAAAGATGTCTTCATGGTGCAGAGTAAGGTAGAAGTAGAAGTGCTCCATAGAATTTTGGTTGAAGTGTTCCTAAGCCAATCCCATGTACACAACATAACCAGGCTGGAGCATTTTATATACACAGTCATCAGGACTTCTGGCCACCGCAACTGGGGTGTAAGAGCACTGGAGTGCATAGTAAAGCCCGAATTCCATCATGATGTTAATATGGCAATCAACGGGCTTAGCCACTACCCTCAGAATGGAATGATAGTTGACACCATTTGCATTGCATCGACCCTTCAAGATGAGACTTTGGAGGAAGTTGTGGCTCTTCTACGCACAAGAGTCATAAGAAACGATATGGGACTCTTTGCTCAATTCCTCGTCACACAAGAACCTATTGTCACCAACCCAAGTTGAATGCCTGCAGACTGTTACTGAGGGCATTCATGTCCTAATATTTGCTCTGTGTACCTGAATGGAAGTGTCTCCTTTTGTATTTTTTTCCCACAATATGAACTTTTGTAGTCGAATAAGACAATTTTGTAGTGCCAATGCAATGTAGAAACATTTATATATAAAAAAAAAAAATTCTTTTAATATCATTGTATTTTTGTATGCATGGCTTCATTGGTTTCCTGTTCATATCATATTTGAAAATGTTGGTTTCCTTTCTTGTATAATGCACTGGTTATGTGAATTAGGCTTGTTATTATTCCATTAATCATTGAAAAGCTTTTGGGCGGCAAAATGGATAGTTCACATAACTTAATAAAATACTGCCTAGGTTTCGAACAGTTTAAAGAATACCACCCAAAGGTATAACTTGTGGGTGAAGTTTCTAGATTCTAACGCATGACAAATCATCACTTAGGTTATTAACACACATACACCCACTCTTGGAAGAACAGTAAGTTTGAAAACGGTAAGAAAACACCACCCAGTGAGAGTCAAACAATATAAGCGGTAAAATGAGAGGTTCGAAGAACAAACAAAATCACCGCCTGAGTTCAAGGAAGATAACAAAAGGCCGCCTAAACACAAGTTTAAGCAAAGGACTTAGGAAAAAAGGAAAGATAGTTAGAAAAAGAGTTGGGGTCCTATTTACGGGTAATAGTCTAGAAGAAGAAGGTAGAGATGATTGAACTATTGGTGGCTCTGCAATTGGAATAGCTACCTTCTGCATCCTTTTACTATTTAGGAATAACCTATTGTTTTTTATAACTCGTTTCGTTCTTTCGTCAGTTGAAGTGTTCTCTTTTTCAGACCAATTAATTTGTGGAAGTGACTGCTGATTGATTTGATATTGAGCATACATGGGAAGTAGGACTTCCCCATCATCATCTAAAAGATCTTCCACATCTTCTAATAAGAATTAGCCATCTATTGTAACTATTGTTGTGTAGTTTGAAATCATCATCACAATCAACCTAAAAATATTCAATTGTAGGTACATGTGCATGATTCTGACCAACACATGATGCAAATACACCATGAGTATAATATGAATGCCTCTCATTGAAAAAATTGAGGCCAAACTTTGAGATTTCATCAACCATCAATTTGGCATCAGTTGATGATCTACATCTGTAATGCTCATTCCAACCGAGAAACTTAATGCAGTCTCGTACCTATTATGTAAAAAGGTGTGAACTTCATATAATTGCTTTAAAAATTCCATGAACACTACTTCATTGGTTGGATATCTCGGTAGCATGACTGCATCACCTGAGAAGCAATATACCCTGATGTAGGAGAATGTGGGAAATTAGATAAACCAATCATCCCACTCTGCCATTTCCAATCTAGCATCAGTTGAAATTCATACATGCAACTCATTATCTAAATCTCACACTGTATGCATCAAGAACACATCATTCACCCACTTGTAATACCGCTTAGATTCTAAAAACTTTAACTGCGGGTAATGATCATACACATGTTGAACACCCAAATTTCCAATGGCATTCAAACCTTTGAACTTGTCTTGAAAAGTCATTAGATATACAAGGTAAGAGACCATGTGGAACTTGTAGGCTTTGAAGAACTTTGTCATCTTATGGTGTAGACTGTCACTGATCAAAGTTGGCCAGTCATAGTGTTTTGTTTTGTCAATAATTTGGGAAATTGTGTAAAACATCCAAGGATGAAACTTATTCACCTCTACTTGACCTGTGACTCGGTTAGAAAAGTGATCATGACTGCAATTTCTTCCTTGAACTCACCATACCCAACATTCTTTGGAAAAATATTATGTTTCTCTTTTAACCACTTTTGTGCAACTCTTTTTCGGTATTTATCCTTTTTCTCATACCACACCCTCTCACATTCTTCTATTTAAATGATGATTTTTTTGTCCATGGTGGTATTGAGAAACATCTCTCAACATCATCTAGCCTGAGATTGTAACTAGTACACCCATCTTCTAATTGGTTTTCTCATGTTGTTGGATTGTAATACTTAACACAAGCAATTATGAATTCAAGGCTTTGCACTGAGATGGGTATTGAAGCTATTCCATGCAACTTAGATTGACCAAGATTCCTGACTACAATGTTTCCTACATCTTCCAAAGCACACAAATCAAGTATTGGAAACAGATTATGCAAGTTGGTTTTGAATGTTCTTAGGAAATCATGGAGCAACACTGATTTGGTTCTAATTTCTAGTGGAGAGTATTGCATGTCGAAAAACTTGAATTTTGATTGTAAACATGCCTATGTTCGGAAAATTTTTGCACAAATTGCTAAAAATTGGTTGCTAATTTTTCTCCAAAAAAAAAGACTTTCTTAAAAAAAGTTGAGTCTGGGTTTTGTAGACAATCTTGTTCAGAAGGGACCTAGATCATCATATTTTGAAAAAGCTAAGGATTCCCTGAACATGCGCAATCTCCTAAAAAATAGGGGTCGACATGCAAATTTTTAATTTTTTCCAATCTTCAAGAGGAGTAAAAAGCAAGTGGACCCGGATCGATGAAAATTGAAAATTTTGACCACCTATTTCTTAAATGTGATGCCCTAGAAAATCAGACCATGAAAAAGCATGCTTCTATGCTTCTCAATCTCGAATCCATGAAGAACACTAAAAAAGCACTCCGTTTGAGCCTCCAAATCTTGATGAGAAGAAAATTTTATCTTTCTTCCTCTGAAAGCCAACTTGTGAATTATGAGTAATGAATGCTAAAAGCTTTCTTGGGCACCCTTCTTGGCTAGGGGCACCCAAATTCTCTAGACTTAGCCAATTTTCCTAATTTTCAAATTTTGTTTTGCTTGTCTCCGTCGGGAGCCAATGACCCCTGCTTGATCTTTATTTTTGGGCAGCCAGTGAACAACGGTGTTTGAAAATCAGTCAATCTTAAAAGCCTAATCAAATTTGAGATGAATTATACCCTTTTCCAACCTTCGTCACTACATTTGACCAATACTTTGAAAGCCAAAATCAGGTTGACGAAGAAGTTTTGAATGTTTTCCAAAAAATGTAAAAAATATTCTAAGGCACTAAAAGCTAGGCACCCTTCCTTGACAAGGGCACCCAAGTCTTTTAGATAGTCAATTTTTTGAGATTCTCAATTTTCCTTTGAATTTATTCATTTTGTGTGAAATTCTTTTGTTTGATCTGTAATTTTTGTTGTCTGATGGATCCTTTGAATTCGATGATGGGTTCATTGAAGAGCCTGAACATATTTGAGATGATCTCTAGCTTTTCCCACCCTGAAAACTACTTTTGATTGCTTCTCAACAAACTAGAACAAGGCTAACAAGAAATATTGCATGTTTTTGGAAAGTGAGGCCCCCTTCCTTGATAAGGGCACCTGGGTTCACCATAGTTAGATTATTTTTCATGTTTTTCAAATTTCTCTTGCTTTTCATTCATTGCCTTTGCCGATTGCATTCACCATTGTCAAGAGCTGAAAAATGGCTAAGGCATGAAATCCCAGGTGCCCTTCCTTAACAGGGGCGCTTGGACTTTCCAATGTTAGAATTTTTTTCACAATTTTCAACTTCTTTCACTTTTCCTTCTCCATTCTATGTTGTGTGTGCATATTCGTCGTTCGTTGTGTCTATGCAACATTTGAGAATTTCAATCTGAAACCTTGCAGTTGACTTTCCTCCATTGATGACTTCGAAGCTCATGCTTTGCTTTTTGAAAAATCAAAATTGATCCACCAGAGAAATACTGACCTTTTAACGATTTTGATTGGGCCAACTCGATTAGGAAGTATTTTCAACCAATCAAAATTAGTTAGAGCCTCCATGCAAAGATTCTATTTTTAGAAACTTTCTAAAAATAAAAAATTATATTTTTAGAAATTGTACTAGTATCTATTTGACAACAAACCCAAAAAACCCTAAATCAAGTCTATTTTTTAGAATTTTTTACTTTTGACGACATTTTTTACAAGACTTTAACCACTTTTGCAAAATGCCTTAATGAAGCAATTTTTTTAATTTTGGGCATTACAATTGGCTCTATTTGGGGACCATGTCGAATACTTACAACATAGGAGAACCAATAATTTCTGGAGTTTTAAGCATAGACTAGTGTCTTATCAATTGGGCAATAGAGTCGGGATCATTTCCTAATCACCTATCACAAGACTTTTCCCTAAATCACCTAGGACAAGACTTCCTAAAATCACCTATAAGTTGGAACTTCTTAGATCACCTAAAACAAGATCGCCTAATTACCTAGAACACAAAAAAAACTTCACATAATGGGGAAACACATTACGACATAATGCAAACATTATGGAAGGGGAAACACATTACGAAAACAAAAAAAATGAAAGGAAAATCAATCCATCACCGAAGGAATGAAGTGCTTCAGATATTTCCAGCTGTATGGTAGCGGGAAGATCCTTCCATCTAAGTGCGAGAGAATGTAGGAATTCTCCCCTGCAAACTCATGGATCTTGAACGACCCCAACCACAAGGAATCAAATTTTCCATGCATTCCCTTGGGCTCATGTCTCTTGTCCCATAACAGGATTTCATCTCCTATCTCAAAGTCTCGCTAACGAGCCTTCTTATCAAAAATATTATTCACTCGCTCTTGATGCCGAGTGATTCTATTAACAACTTCCACCCTTTCTTCTTTCAACTTTATAAAGTACATGATACACTTCTCAATTGGATCTCTGAACTCACCATCTTCTACTATAGATGCTAGCTGCAAAGTGGACAACTCTAGTGTAATAGGTAGCATATCCTCCATACCATACATGATGATAAAGGGTGAAGTACCAATGGCTCTCTTGGGAGTAATTATGTCAACCCAAAGAGTGTGATAGAGTCTTTTGTGCCAAGTTCATTGATTAGCATCAACCAAATTATGTATGATTGTGACAATGTTCTTATTTGACGACTCAACTTGTCCATTGCCCTAAGTATAATAATCTGATGAGTGTGACAAAGTGATGCCATGATCAAAAAAAAATTCTAGTATCTCCCCAGATGAAAAACTTGTTGCATTATCGGTCACAATTTTGTGTGGCACCTTGAAGTGTGAAATAATATTCTTCTTCAAAAAGTCACACACAACTTTTGAGGTAGCTCGCTTGGTTGGAACAACCTCAACTCACTTTGTGAAATAATTTGTAGCTGTAAGGACATAAATATTCCCCTTATTGGAATGTGGATTGATAGGACCTACGAAATCCAATCCCCGTTGCTAAAACGGAGCTTCAATGATGACTAGCCTGATTGGAATGGCTGCCAACTTAAGCTTACCAACAAACTGCTGACATATATGACATTTTTGCACCCATTCATATGTGTCACAAAACATAATGGGACAAAAAAAATGTTCTCGCAGGATTTTGAATGTTGTAACCCTTGATGAAAAGTGGCCACTGCATGCCTCATTGTGAAATGCTTCCAATAAACACTATTGTTGGTCCTTGTTAGCACATAACAAAAATGTTCCATCAAGCCCTCGCTTGTATAGAATGTCATTCCAAAGTACAAAATTCTATACTTTCAACTTTAATGTTCTCTTTTGTTGTTTGTCCATGTGGATTGGACATTCACCATAATTCAAAAATTACCATATCTCAGCATACCATTCATCCACAAAAATCAACAAGTAGGACCATGGGAAGATCCTCTTTAATCTCAGGTTTGAGTTTACCATTAGTCTGGTGCTTTTGATCACCATCTTTTGATATCAACTGACAAAGACCTCTCCTGCCAACGAGTTTTGTTGACTTGATCTCCAAATCATACTCTTGAACTCTTGCAACCCAGTTACCTCTCTTCGTGCCCATCTCCTGTTAAGTTAACACACTTTTAACCGTTGGATTAGTGACATATACTGTTGTGTGGGAATTGAAAATATAAAATCTAATTTTTTTGACATCTCTAACAACTACATATGTGTTCTCAATTTGAGAATATCGTGACTCACTGTCTTTGAAACTACTGCTCATGAAAGTAATTGGAGATTCAGTTTCTTCAATCAATTTTTGCGTCAGTATGGCAGACATAGTGTGTTCCGATGTGTAATAATAAAGGATAAAATCCTTATCAAATTCAGGATGGACCAACACTAGTGCTCAAGCTATAGCTTCCTTTATCTCAATGAATGCCTTCTTTCCTTCATCTGTCCACTTGAAAATGAACTTCTTCATCATAGCAGATATATCTTTCATCAGCTCTAAGAAGTGTGGTACAAACATTCGTATGAAATTCACTTTACCAAAGAAAGAGTGTACTCCAGTTTTTCTCATTGGAAGAGACAGGTTTCTGATGGAATCAACCCGACTAGGGTCAATCCGAGTTCCTTCCTTGGAGACGATGTGACCAAGCAGCTTTCCCTCTGTCACCACAAAGATGGACTTCTTAGGATTCAAGGAAATATTATGATACCTGCATCTTTCAAATACTTAAACTAAGTGTGAAAATGATCTCCTCGCTTCTTTGAGAAAGCAGTGAGCTTGCCAAGGTAGATGACAATTACTTTGTTCTTCAAATCCCCAAATGCCAAATCCATGGCTCTCTAAAATGTAGTACTGGCATTGATAAGGCCAAAGGGCATCCTTTCATAGGAAAATGTACCCCACAGGGTAGTGAATGCCATATTGAACTGATCTTCTGCTACCACAATCTGATTGTACCCAGAAAAATCATCAAGTAAAGACAACATCTTCGATCTGGTGACTGTATACAAGGTATGTTCCATGATTAGCAAGAGGTAGTTATCCTTGAGAGATGATTGGTTTAAGTTCCTAATGTGATAGGTCAAAATTAAGTGGTAGAAAATGATCAACAAACAAAGTAATGAAAAATAACACTAAAACAACCTACACTTCAAGATTATCCTAGTTGGAATCAACACAAAACAAAAACAACAAATGAAACCTTTTACCTTGTGTTGAATCGATCCTTTGGTTGGCCCTTCGATCTTTGGTGTTGTGTGCTCCTTGGATGGCAAGAGATGCAAGTTAGATGATGATATGAAGGTGAATGCAATTGAGTGGAAGCATGAAAATGGCTAAGTATGGATTCTAGGAAAAATTTGTAAGAGTTTGGCTACAATGCATGATCTCTCTAAAATGAGAGAAAAGAGGGGGTATTTATAGATATTTTGGAAATCTCTAGGGAAATGGATGGTCAAGATTGAGCCACCAAGATCAAGATGTAGGGCCAAGGTGAGCTGAGAACTCACAAACCCTCACATCTTGACATGTGGCATGTGATATGGCTGAAAAGGGGGGATGTGTACATTAGGTGGAAGGATAGGACATGACATGGAGAGGGTACATAGTACCTTTGGATTGAGACAAGATCTCCTCATAAAGGAGGTACTTGTCCCCATGTGGGTGAGAGGACAAGTGGGGAATTAAAAATTCCTCAAATATTCTCATGGGGAAGAGAGAAGGAATTTAAAATTCCTTTAAATGCATTGGGGGATTAAATGTGAATTAAAAATTCACATGGGGAATGAAGATGACTTGTCCAAAAGGAGAAATAATTTAATAGGTTTGACTTGATTAAGTGATTAAGGTTGTGCAAGTGCTTGATTAGACTAATTAATGACATATTAGAAGAGGGTTAGATTTCACATGTGACTTGATGTGACAAGTCAACAAGTCAGAGATCACATGGGGAAGAGTAAAAAGAATTTAATATTCCTTGGAAGGATAAAATGAATTAAAATTCCTTGAGAGGTTGATTAGGCTAGTTAATGAAGGATTAGAGGAGGGTTAGGTGGCTAAGAGAGATTAGAGGCCAACTTACAAAAGTTGGAGGATGTGACACATCCTAATCAAGGATTAGGCATGTGCACATCCTAATCAAGGATTAGGCATGTGCACATCCTAATGATGAGATTAGGAGAATAATTAGGCTTAGATAAAAATGATGGAGGATGTGACATAAAGAGAATTAAATAAATGTCATATTTATTTAATTATTTAACTAGATACATTAGGGATTAGAAGAACTTTAGAGGGATTAATTAAATAATAGTGATATTACTTAATTAATGTAGATAAGGGGATGTTTAGATGAAACAGATAAATTTGGATAAATCAAGTGTCTAAATTTAGGTGTCTACATTTTTCCCCTATTTGAGATGGTGTTACGAAGTAGCATCATTTCAAAGAATATTAAAACATAGATCCTAGAAGAAGATGGCTAGATTGGGAAAGATGCCCCAATCATTCAAAGGAGTGACTAGGAAGGGAAGATGATGGGGGTGAAGATGAAAGTTAGGGATGAAGGATGCCCCCTCGAGAGGACATGCAGGTTCAAGAGAACACGAGTGTGCTCTTGAAATGGATGAGATGATGCAAGGGGGGATGAAGAAGATGATGCAATGTGATGGAAGATTGGGAGGGGAGTGTGATGAAGGATGAATGGATGGGGGGATTTTGATAGATGAGAGGATGAAGATGAAATGCAATCCAAATGCAATTTGCCATTGTCGGAGCACTGATTTTTGCTATAGCATAAGATACAAGACGCCAAGGTATGAAGAACCAAGGCGGATTAGTGTCTAATGCATAAAACAAACATAACAAACAAGAAGGCTATCCCAACACCCCAAAGTCATGGTGACCTTGGTCGGGCCAGGTATTGGGATAACCACAAGCACACAAGGATGCCCTAGCGTAACACAAGACCTCAGGGATCTTGGTGGGTACTACGTGGGACAACCAAGAAGACAAAGAAAAGATCAAGATACACCCCTATGTTGATGAGTCAAAGCACACCATGATATGATGGATCAAGGTGACGATGACAAGTGATGATAGGGAGCTCAAATGATAAACAAAAGCCAAAAGCATCAAAAGATCGCAATCAATTTCAAACATCCTTTGCCATAGGATCACAGGATGGATGGGATTGATGAGGTCTATTAGAAAGGATGCATCCTGTTGAGACCGATGATGGATACTAAACTAAAAGACCGATATGACTTAGGATATTCAGAATCGATTGGATCTGATGATGCAAGTGGATTTTGTTGGTTAAGAACCAGCTAGATAAGGGCATAGCTTGATGACACGACACAAGAGACATGACACAAGATAGGAGACTTCGATGGATGATAAAGATGGGATAGTCAAAGCAGAAAGACGAATGATAGGCGATAAAGGAACAGATGGACAGAACCCCGGGGGCGGATCAAATGATCGACCTTGCCTATGTGAAAGCACATGGGCAACGTAGTTTGATGAGATACCAATGATAAACAATGGATGAAGGATGATGAGATAACCCTAGATAAGGGGATAAAATGATTAGATAGACATGATGGGACCAGATAGACCTATTGGATTGGATAAGATGATGGTGATTACGAAGCTCAGGGATGGGATAGTTATCCAAAACAACAATGATGAAGTGGGAGGAAGACAAGATGGAGAGATGAAAGATTACTCAGAACGAGTAAACAAATGATCGAGAGGAAGAATGACTACTCAAAATGAGAAAATAACCGCTCACAATGGATGAATGATTCTTGGAACGAGAAGATGAAGGTTTGGAATAGATGAAAGATTACTCAGAATGAGTAAACGATTGATCGAGATTGTTGAATGAGAGTCAAAATGATAGAAGGAGGTTTGAGATGGATGAATGTTTTCTCGGAACAAGTAAATAGATGATTAGAATGGATGAATAGGACAAAACTGAAGAAGACTGTGTCCTTCAGTTGTTTAGCCAATGACACCAACTTAGACTCAAGTTAATAACACTTGTCTAGTGTCTTAGTGCATGAAAGTCTCAATGCATTCATCACTTGTAGAGGCATGATGTTGTCTGAGTCTCCTAAATCTATGATGCAATTGCTCAATTTGAATCCTCCTATATACTTGAAGATATATAGAAGGGTTTAGGCTTTTCTTTCGCTGACATGGATGATTCGAGCAATGTAGGCTGAGAAATTTGCACCTTTGTCTTCATCATGGATTCTATAATGTCAAAATTTGCTAAAGATGGGTCTTGAGCAACTACTTTAGCATTCTCATGTGAGGGATTAGGATTAGAAGTGGAAGCCACCTCTTTACCCTATTCCTTTGATCTCAGTCTCTCTTCTTCTTCTTTCTGTGCCTTAAAATGTTGAGCACGTGTAAACATAGGTGTTGAAAAATTATCATGATTTATTGCAAGAGAGTATTGAAAAAAAATCTTCTTCTTTAATAACGGGTTGACTATCAAAGTATCCCATAGTAGAGTCACCATCGAAGTTGTTTGTCCCTGGTAAGAAAACATTTGAATTTGGTGTAGGGACAAAACTTGAACTAGGTGTAGCTTCAGTGTATCCCATGACCTGATCCATTCTTAAATTTTTAGGACATGTAGAACCAGTATGTTCATCGGTCTCATGGAAAGAACAAAATACTATATTTTGTGCAACTTCAATTGTTTGTCTTAGTGGAGGTACTGGTAATCATGGCCTGTAATTATTGAAAGGTTGAAAATTATTTCTCTTTGGCTGGTATGGTTGTTGAGGTTGATATTGTGGTGGTGGTGCAGGCTACCCTTGAGTAGGTGAATTCCTTTTGAGGATAGTCGCCTCATTAGCTACCTTCTATAGCAATGGATCTGCAAAACCCTGAACTAGAGGCCTGATAGAACCTATTTTCATCTTCCCGGAGTGATCATGTTATCTTCAATATCGATGACATTTTCTTGTGCTGTTGTCAATTCTGTTTCATTAGCCGATTTCAAGAAAAAAGGCTATCTCAAATGGAAGAGCATTTATGAAACTGCTCAATAGAATTTATAGTGATGGATTGAGTGTATGAGAAAGACGTGTGACTAGGTGGTTAAACCTTTCCACAAATTCCCTCATAGGTTCATTGAACTCCATCTTTGAGTTTGAAAGTTGGGAAAACAACCGATGCGTGTCTTTAGTAGGCTTGAATCTTACCAAGAATCATTCACTCATAGTTTCCTAGCTTGTAATAATGCTTGGCTCCAGATAATGAAACCAATCA
This sequence comes from Sequoia sempervirens, assembly GCA_007258455.2. Lineage (NCBI taxonomy): Eukaryota > Viridiplantae > Streptophyta > Pinopsida > Cupressales > Cupressaceae > Sequoia > Sequoia sempervirens. The sequence goes on from VDFB02089906.1 coordinate 27,767, forward strand.
ACAACATTTCCCACAAGTGTCTCTACAAAGAGATGTACAACAATTCCTTCATGTGCTACATACGAGATGACACAAGGCATTGTGAATGAAAAAACATGTTCATCTGGGTGTTGAGCCCCATCATCGTGAAACCGAGGAAAGTGCTTCCTTGAACCTTTAGGTAACTCATGATTTCCTTGCAAAGCTAATAGTCCAATGTTGTTACCCCAAGCTAATGGGGGTGGATTTATATGATTATTATTAGCATGATTATCACCATTATTATTGTTGTCACCCATTTCTTCTAGCTGGATTATAGATTCTTCTTTCGATTCTTCAAGAACTTCATTGGATGCTTCTCTAACTTCTATTTCTTGAAAGGCTAGATCTACAATAGCGCCTCTCCTCCTTGAATAAACCCTATAAGCCAAGATTGTCTATTGCCACACAGGAGGTGGTAATACTAGTCTTAATTTTTGTTCTTCATCCATAATAGTAGCTGTGTTTCTCCACTGAGTAGGTGTTTCCTTTTTCTCAAACATGAAACTTCTCAGACTACTAATAATGTCCAATTTCTCGCCTTTAACTTGTGTGAGATTTGGTTGTATAATAGGAGCAATAAGATCTGATTATTGAATACGAGTGGTAGGATGCTAGATGGTTGTTCTCATGCCATAAAGTGTAAGCTTTCTTCATGTTTTATGCCTCGTGCCCCATGGTGGGCATCATAAAAATATTTGTGTTTCAATTCACACCTTTGGAATATGGATTGGAAACAAACAACTATGCATAGTTGAACTACTCTTCAAATTAGGAGGGGAAGCTTCCTCTTTGCTAATGATGCTTAAAAATAATACTAAACTACTCGCCAGTTATTCTTAGCTAAGAGCACAAGGTTATAAAACTCTTTGCGTAGTAGTTGAGGTTTTCTCTTTTCTAAAACTTCAAACTACAACTAGGCCTACTCTAAAGATGCTTTTGACAACTCAAGTAAACTCATAGCTTGAGAATCATAGGTAAACAAGGAATGATTTGATTAACACATAAAATTAAACAAACTTTCTCCCATATAACAACTAAAGACTTATTCTACTTATGAGATGTGTTATGACGGAATCTAGTAGTGCTCGTTCCACGGATAACCCCCTACGAAACTTGTTTGTTTCCTAGGATTCGTGAAGTTCAAGCCTGCAAAACAAGGTGATTTCCAAGACACCTTGAAATGCATTCCAAAGTCTCAAACTTTCAATTTGAGCATCCCCCTATGTTTGCCTTGCGAAGACCTTCGAAACGAGTCCCTTCGCGAAGTCTCACTGTTCGTACTTAGTTAATTGTGAAAAATGTAGTTGCACTGAAAAAGTGCGCTCCTGCTCACAAGCCAAAAATTGGCTAAGTATAAAAAGTGCAGGGGCGCTATTTTTCAGTGCACCTGCATGAAAGTGCTTTTCTTAAAAATGTAATAGCGCTGAAAAAGTGCGCTATTACACTTTTTATCAAGACTTAGTCATTTTCTTGCCTCGGCGCGTTTCTTCATGCGTTTTGCATTTTTTGCTCATCGTGCCATTTTTTGTGCCTAAATTAATTGCTCGACTTGAGTTAGGTTTTTGAGTTACCATTTACTTAAAAGTGTTTTATTATTTCATTTTCATTGTTTATGATCTTCAACTTCTTTCCTTCATGCTGGGCGAATTCTCCTCAAGCTGCAAAACACGTTTTTGAGAAATCTGAGGTTCCTCTCAATCGAATTTTGCGTTTTCTCCTGGTAAGTTGTTCTTCTTATTATTCTCTCCATTTCTCCTTCATTATTTTGTACATGTCTTAGGATTTACATATGCATTTTTATTAATCTTTGTTTCCTTCTCACGTTTTTCCTTATCCCACATGTATTCTTTTTCTCCATTCGCGTTTCTTGGTCTTGTGCGTTTTTTCCATGCTTCCTCTTTATGGCGCATTGTGTGGCATCCTCCTCTTACTCATGCATTTTTCTGTACGCCCTTACGCAATTGAACTTTTATGACTTTTTTTGGCGTGACTTTCTTCTCCCACGCATTCTTCTTTCTATTCTTTCAAACTCCAACATTTTTGTTTTAGTGTCTTCCCACGTCGCCCTTTCAACAATGATTTGGTGCGAACATTGAAGAAACTCACATTTTGTGAGTAGAATTGCTTGGTTCTTATCCACATTTACAATGGCGGTGAAATAAACTTCAAGTGCAACTCCATACACGAAAACAAGTTTTGTCTTGAATGTTCCCATGCTTCAAAATTGTCAAGGCGCCGTTTTCAAACATCATTGCATCTGTTTCCAGAATTATATCTCAAGTGAAGAGGCACTGAAAAAGTGCACCCTGGCATTTTGAATTTTATTAACACATTGCATCTATTTCCAGAATTATATCTCAAGTGCAGAGGCGCTGAAAAAGTGCGCCCTGGAATTTTGAATTTTATTCTAACATTGAGAAGTGCAGGAGCGCTGTTTTTCAGCGCCCCTGCATCAAAGTCAGAATTCTCCAAAATGTAAGGGCGCTGAAAAAGTGCCCCCTTACACTTTTCACATTTTTTTTCTTGAAACACTTCAAACTTGCCCAATTCAGTCCTGAACCTCACTCCTTCCATTTTGTGCATCGTTTTGCGTGCCTTGTCATCCGCTCCACGCTTTCCCATCATCGTTGCTCGTTTCGTGCATTCCCATGCTATTTAATGAGTAATGTTTGTTTTGGATCGACACCTTGCAGTCTCTTTTCAGGATCTTCAAAGTTGATTGATCAAAGATTTAGTCGTTCTTGATGACTGCCAGTAAACCTCCGTCTTCTTCAAAAGAAAAGGGAAAAATGAAATATAAATATCAAGGTGTCTATTTGCCGACTATAGTGGTCTCCAAGGTGGAAGAAATAAAAGACACAAAAGTTGGCCATCAAGACTTGGTTGATTTTGCAAAGCAAACAAAGATGAAGCCTCTTCTTGACCCGATGAAAGCAATTGTACATAGTAACCTGCATTTGGTAGCTATGTTTCCTACTGCTGCACACAATACAAAATTTTTCCTTCAAGTGGCATCTCATTACATCAGGGAAAGCAGAAGTGTGATCGATTCTTCTGGGCACGAGATTCTAAGACTCGACCCCAACTTCTTTGACATTGTGTTTAAGGTTCCTCAAATGGAGAAATACATTGACATCTCTATACAAAAAGCACAAGAATTCTTTGACGCTGATCCCAACAAGGCTAAAAACCAAATAAATACTCAATGGTTGAAGAAGCCTAGACAATCTATTTCCAGATGACCAAAGGGACTCCTGCGAAGTGATTTCAAGGATGACGTCAAAGATATGATCACATTTTTAAGCAGAGTAAAAGGCTTGCTTGAATCATCCACTTTTCATGATTGGATGTATGAATACATCAGGATTATAAGAAGACAAAAGGTGCACATTGACTGGGGAAAATAGATCAGTGATGAAATACATGAGCAGCTGATCAATGCGCCTTCCACATTGAAATTATATATGACTTCTTACCTGGTGTACACAGTCTAGTTGTAATGAGACAATTTCTAGGTCTATCCACAAAAGGAAATCGGATGATGGTACCTGTGTACAAATTTTTCTATCAACTAGAACTGAAGGAAAGCTTTCATCACTTCAAGCGGGTTACAGATGCTTTCTTCGCACCTTTGCTTTTCAATTTTGATCTAGCTCTCGAAAGGAGGAGGGTATCTGATGAGGCTTATAAGGTGGTAAGTAACGTTGGATGCTTGTTTTTACAATTCCCAACGTTTACTTATTTGAGAGTAGGGTGCTACACTGGCTGTCCTTACATGCTACCACGTTATCCTTCAGATAAGTGGGTTCTCATGGAGACATGCAGACATCTGATTTCAATGCATAAAGAACAAAGAAGTAACCACAAGTGTGGATTCAAGATCCCACTGACAATTGACAGATATACTATCCCAACTGTATAGAAAGCCAAGTCTATTTATGCTGAAATGCAAATCATGACAATCAAGACCTACAGGTATAGGTTTGATTTTGATTACCGAGATGTCAGAAGGAAATTACAAAAGGGTCATCATCACAAGTACCGCTTTGAAGACATCTGGGCTGATTGTAGAGATGAAGAAGCCATTTGGAAAATGGATTATTGCAGGTTGATTGTTCAACAGATCAGAGACCTTGATATTGCTAACCTACCAGAGGATTTTACAAATCCTGGTGATATCATGAATGCTGTCTATGATGAACAAGAGGTTTCTAAAAGGCCATTGCCTACAATTCAATGGTCTAGGAAAGAAATTACCAACATGAGAGAGAGATTGAAGCCAATCCTAGCCAACACTACAGAATGGTTACATAAGCATGGTTTTGAAATGAAAAGTTTCAGAACAGATTTGGAAGGAGAAGAATCTGAAGCAGAAGCTCACCAACAACAAGAACTCCGCATGAAAAATAAATCAGCCGCTGTTCCCACTTCTTCACGAAGAGGTCCTAGGATCAAGTTTACTATTGGAAAGAAAGATACCCAGTCCGTCCCAGAAGGAGAAACCATGGAATCCGATCCATATCGCTCTAAAGGTAAAAAGTTGTTCCAGAGGAGATAGATTCCAATGAAGAAATTACTTCCAATGACCAATTCGCTGAAGATGAAGACTCAACAGAAGTAGACTCTGATGCAGAAGAGGTTTCTAAAAGCGGACAAGAGTCTGAAGAAGATTCTGAAGTAGAATATGAAGGTGATTCTGAAGGTGAACCAGAATTGGAGAGACAAGAGGGTGATCAACAAGAACCCAGGCATGATCAAGAAAGAACTACGTCTCCACCTGAGAGTGTGGTTGAGGAAATTCCTAGAACGTCATCGCCTGTGATTTCCAGTGTTCCTCATACCCCTCCAAGTTCAAGAACTCCTCCACCTCCTGTTCCCTCATCACCCATTTTGACCACATGTATTCCTGCAACATCAACCTTGCTTGATATTCCCTTAGTGACAAGCATTCATACGGTTGATATACTGTCAAGTCCTCCATCATCCATTCCTAGCCTGTCTTCACCAACGTATGATATCACTTCTAAAAATGAATTCAATCATTTCATGAATGAGTCAATGCGTGATTAGCTCAATGTGCAGTCTACAGTAGCAATGATGACAGACACTTCTCCCATTGTCACAATACCCATGGTAACTTCAAATGTGACAATAACTTCAGAAGTGACGATGACAACTGAGTTGACAATGAATCCAGAAGTTCACACCTCCTTCCTTCCCCCTTGGCTGATATCTTAAGTGTCGAAGCGGAAGAAGCAAATGATCTCTCCAGAGGAGCTCGACCTTGAAGAGATAGTCCCTCCAAAGGCTAAAGGGAAGAAAAAGGTAAAATTATACTCAAGGCTAAACATTGACAAGACTGGCCACAAGTATGCGGAGATTGGCATACCGCCGCAAGAAGAAGGAGATGTCAATATGGAAGACTACATAGTGACAAAAGTCCAGCTTGGCAAGGTTACCAATGAAAGTGCAAAAGCAGATGCACAAGTGACATTGGATATCTTGGCTAGAAGACTGGATAAAATGGAGCAAGCTCCCAATATGTACAAGCAGAGGGTAGAGAATTATGCCACTGTTGTAAAGAGACTTGTAGGATCTCCAACTAATGCACAACTGTTGAAAGTGGTAAGTATTGAAGACCCAATTGTCAAGAAAGTTGAGAAGTTCACCTCCAAAGGCAGGGTGTTGTATGATTTCATTGAGAAGATCATAGAACACGGATCTCAGATCATAATTGTTGTGGATGAGAAAACTACCTTGTTGGCCAAGCTCACCACAGAGCTTGATAAAGAAAAAAGTGTACTTTCCCAGGAGCACAGAGATATGGAAAAATTCCTACTATCATGGTCACAGATGAAGTAGGAAAAGCTCAGTAAATTGGTGGAAGTTGGGGTAATTCTTGACAAAGAAAAGTTCATTGAGGTAAGAGAATCCTTGAAGCATCGAATTCAAGTAATTCAATCTCTTACGAAAGATCTCCACCAAGTGCAAGAAGATGTCGAAGGACATCGTGTTATTCTTGAAAAAGGTACCAAGGAGTTTTTGGGTCAACTTCTTAAAGAGAATCGTATCTTCCTACCGGCCACAAAAATATCTTAGATCTTCAAAGAAGCCATCATGAAGTTGATTGATAGTTCATAATTTTCAGAAGCCTCACTGAACATAATTTGTGATACAAGGCTCACATTGGATAACCTGAAAATGCATCTTGACAAGTGCAAGAAGGTTCACTCATCTGCCATGAGATTGATCATGAAAATTCACACCATTGTGGATTACACCGTTGGTCCGGATGAGAAGTTCGTGCAGGAGACCAGGAAGAAATATGAAGACTTCTGCGCCCAAAGCAAGGAAACATGAAGAAAGTTCCTGATCTCCATTGTTAGACATTTCCGGTGCATCCCTTTATGCATCTTGTAAATATTTCCTGACATCTTATATGTCTTTTTGTAAATTGTAATTGCACCAAGTTTGAAGATGTAATCTTTTGAAAACAAATTACACTTTGACTTTGGTCAAAGTTATGTGAGATCTCCTTAAATTTCTCACCCAACTTTCCTTGATTTCCTCAAATTTTTTCCTAATTTTTCTCATCCCTCTTTCTATATAATGTGAGGGATTTCTATTGTAAATTCATGCTTTAGTATTTTGCAACGAAGTGCTACCCTTTTTGAAGCAGAATTGTGAAACTTTGTGTTCATACTTTGTGAATGAAATTTGATCAATAAAGAAGAAGATTACAAACCAGACTTTGTGTTGGATTCGATAATCTTATGAATTGATCTCATTTGGTGGTGATTAGCTTATGGAATCTGAAAGACTCTAAGTAATTTATGTAAAATTTGTGTTACATCCTTTATTTAGATTTTCATTTGTGTTTTGGATACTATTGTTGAATGATCTACAAGACTTTGTGCTTGTAATTTTTCATGCTTTTTGATAATTTGGTTGGATGATCTATAAGACTTTGCGCTTGTAATTGTTCATGTTGTTCGAGGAATTGTTGCGTCTAAGAAGACTTTGTGCTCCTAACGTGACAAACGACACACTTTTCACAGATCCACCATTGATAGAGCTACAAAATGACTTTGTGCCTTCGTGAGCTTTCCCTTTTATTTTACTAGTTTATTGTTAATCACTTCTAGTATCTCTACGCTTTGCTTTGACAAGATAGAGGTATTGGCATTACTGCTCGTTGTTAGTTTAGAGTTATTAATAATTAAGAACTTCCAACAATGAAGCATTGTAAACATCTTCTCTGAAATAAGAGAGAAGAATGAATGTAACACACCCCCCCCACTTCGTAAGTATTGTGTACATTTTTTAATTACTTGTTTGTTTTACTATCGCTTCTATCAGCAGTAAGAAGGGAACCTCCCCTTTCTGAGAGGAGAGATTCACATCTCACATAGCTGTGGCTGAAGTCCTAGTTGTGTAATCTATCAAAAAGCTGATTACATAATTTTCACCCAACAAGATGTAAGTTGAAATGAAGATTATGCAAGAAAATACGTAAGACAAAATACTAAAAAGAGATTGAGAAAATAAATCAAAGAAAAGTAGGCATAAGATTTCCTTCCTCAAATTTTCAATACTAGAAAAAGATTGAACATAAACTGAACAATGATTTGCAACAAAGACAGGCTTGCAAACTTGCTCTTACACAAAGTGAATAGACACTGAATAGCAAAGTTGCATGCAAAAGTAGGCTCAACAATTTTTTTATCACAATAACGGTTGAAAAGAAATGGCTGCCCTTATTTATACACAAACAAGGAGTAGGGAACCCTAAAATCTCCTTGTTTTTAACAACTAGACTTTCCAACATGCAAGTTTTATTTCTAAAACTAAAAAAAAGATAACTAACAACTAACTGCCTAATAAAATTAGTTAACTAATTTAAAAGCAAGAAAAGCTCCAACTTCACATTTGATATTTCCAAAGAATAGATAAGCATGAGTGAGAACAACAAGTTTAACTTGAAAAAGGAATCAAGTTAACTGCTACTTTTCTTCAGTTCTATTCTTGGAAATATTTGCTGCCCCGAAATGGTGACTCACTCAGTGATAACTTGAGAAAATTTATCCACCAAAAAGCTGGTAATTGCCTCTTTGTCAGGAGCACTGATACTGTCCAAAACAATATTATGTTTTTCCAACATCTCCTCACCATCTGCAATCAAAATCAGACATTCATTCATCTCTTCCGTTGCTTTATCAAAATTTTCTAACATCATGACAACATGATTCATCTTTCCGACAATAGGATCACTACCAAATATGCTGCGAACAATATTTTGAAACTCTATTTGTACTTCACCGAGTTCAAAGTAAGTGCCATCATCATGAAGATATTGACAAGGGATCTATGAAACAAATGTGCTTATGTATTTGAGAGTATTATCAACCTTTTGTCTACACTCAACCAAGTCTACAAGTATTCTCTCATAGGTTTTTAATCTGAAGAGGTTGTTCTCTCCAAGAGAAAATCCCCTTCTTATGTTCTTCAATAAAAACTAAATCACAAGCCATCCTCAAGGCAAAAATGATGATTTCATGCAATGGTTTTACTTCTGCCATATGTTGCTCTAACTCCTAGATCACTGAGTGAAGATCATGGGAGTTATAATTCAATTGGTATATCTTTGTAAGTACAAATCTACCTTTGGTGATGAATTCCTCTATCCAATCTTGCATATGCTTCCCATATATGACCAACTGACTTAGTTGACTCTAATTTTCTGGTGACTCCAAATCTGTGGAAGCAACAAAGTAGCCTATGAAGTGCCATGAAGGAGATTGGAAATATATTGCTGCAGTTGCCAAATCTCAATCTTGAGGGTTGCCTTATCTTCTCCATCCTTGAGCACTTGTTCCTTTATATTATCTGCCACAACCTCAAAGAAATTCATGTCAGCATGTCAGGCGCTTCTACCAAGATTAGCCTTGACAACCTTGAAGTCATCAATCTCAACCTCATAAACATTGTTGTCCTCCGCAGGTGTAGCAATCTCAGTGATAATATCATTACCATAATTCTTCTTCATGTTAACTTGCTGCTTAAGTTTCATTAATGGTGTGTCCTGGTAGATGCTAGATCAAGTTCTGCAAAGTTTAACTGATAAGAAGGCTTCTTCCTCTTCCTGCTTAGGATGTTCTCAAGCCAAGACAAGGAGTCTTTACTAAATTCTCTAGGAGGATTGGTCCTAGTTCCATCAACTCCTGACGAATGAATTGGTGTTGAGATGTTGTGAATTGGTGAATCAACTTCTAAATCTATATGAATGGGAGAAAGCCTTGGAGAAACAGGAGATGAAGGCACTACTTCAACTTGTGGTGCTGATCCAACTGGATCTTTGAATGGATGTGCTTGTTGTTCTTGTTGAATCCAAATGGGAGACTTCATCCTTTCTAGGGCATACATGGGAAGTAGGACTTCCCCATCACCATCTGAAAGATCTTCCACATGTTCTGATAAGAAATTAGCCATCTATTATATAGTAAATTTGCTATAACTACACTTGTGCACTTCAAACTCATTCACACAATTAACCCAAAAATATTCAATTGTAGGTACATGTGCATGATTATGACCAACACGTGATGTAAAGACACCATGAGGATCATATGACCACCTCTCATTGAAAAAATTGAGGCCAAACTTTGACATTTCATCACCCATCAATTTGGCATCAACTGATGATCTACATCTGTAAATGCTCATTCCAACTAGGAAACTGGATGCAGTCTTGCACCTATTATGCAAAAAGGTGTGAACTTCGTATACTTGCCTTAAAAATTTCATGAACACTACTATTGAGTAGGACAACTGAGAGGGGGGGTGAATCAGTTGTGACAAATCTTTAACACTTCCACTAGAACTTAAATCAACTTCAAATCTTTAACTCTGCTAATATGATTAATTATTAAGTGCAAAGGAAAAAACTAAAAAAAAATCACACATACACACTGACACTAGATTTACGTGGAAACCCAATGAGGGAAAAACCACGGTGAGGATTAACTCATACTATAGAGAATAACAAAACCAATTACAAAGGCTCACTGCCAGAGTAGGCTCACTACCAAAACAACAGGGACTCACTATTCAGATCATGGCTTACTATCCAACAAGGGTTAACCACCCGGAGGGATCACTGCCACACAGATACAAAGGTAATAGAAGAGATTCTTTACAGAGAGAAGACAATCTCAATGCAATAGAGATTTCCACCACAATTCACTCAAACACTTGCAGACATGCTTGTATGATAGAGTACACCTTCAACTCACTGCTTCCATAACCTCATAGTTAGGATTCACACTGATCTACCAAAACTGACACCATAATTTCACATCTATCTCATGTACATATTTCATTAACATCTCATCCTGTATTTATACCATCTTCAACTTTGAAACATATCCAAAGTTGGCCATACCACACCATTGCATTTACAAATTCAAATTATGTTTGCGCCAAGACATCCTAGGGTGGAATTAGAATGAGAGTGACCCAAACACATGCTTCATGAGCTTATAAGGTAGTGTTTAACACAAGGTCGGCCAAACTAGTGTAAAACACATAGAACAATTAAGCACACACAACCATAGCACACTCTAATCCTTCTAGATAACAAAATTATCTTCAACACTATGATATCACCTTAAATCCATAACCACAAGTCATAAGACTCGAACAAGAAGAAATCTGGACCAACTGCATTTCTCCCGAACCTCAACCAGAAACATTGAAAAACATAGTTCACAACTGGTGAACACAACTCAACCTGTACAATGACCCAGAAGCCAAAAATTTGGATATAGCAATTACCAACCACCATGATCAACATATCTAAACCACATGAACATAGGAGAAAATCCCAAAGCAAAAATATAAATACTTGTAACCATACCTTATTGCAATTTTCTCAATATCCTTGACACATACAACCAATAACCTACATTCATAACATTAATGACAACAACAATTGGTTGATAACCATTTGACCAGTTGACATCAATGACAACACCTTCATTATTGCATCAACTTCTTCATACTTGCAACAAATACTTCATCGGTTGGATATCTCAGTAGCATGACTGGATCACTTGAGAAGCTATATACCTTGATGTAGGAGAACATGGGAAATTGGATAAACCAATCAACCCACTCCACCATTGCCAATCTGGTATCTACTAAAATTCATACATGCAACTCATTGTCTAAATCTCACATTGTATGCATCAGGAACACATCATTCACCTGCTTGTAATGCTTCTCATATTCTAAAAACTTTAACTACGGGTAATAATCATACACATGTTGAACACACAAAGTTCCAATGGCATTTAAACCTTTGAACTTGCCTTGAAAAGCCATTAGTTATATGAGGTAAAAGACCATGTGGAACTCATGAGCTTTGAAGAAATCTGTCATATGACGGTATAGACTATCATTGATCAAAGCTGGCCAGTCATAGTGTTATGTTTTGTCAATAATCTAGGAAACGATGTAAAAAATCCAAGGTTGAAACTTATTTGCCTCTGCTTGACCTATGACTCGGTTGAGCAAAGTCATTCATGACTACAATTTCTTCCTTAAACTCACCATGCCCAACATTCTTTGGAAAAATATTATGCTTATCTTTCAACCACTTTTGTGCAACTCTTTTTTAGTATTTATCCTTTTGCTCATACCACACCCTCTCACATTCTTCTATTGAAATGATGAGATTTTATTTCCATGGTGGTATTGAGAAACATCTCTCAACATCGTCTGGTCTGAGGTTGCAAATAATACGCCCATCTATTGATTGAATTTATCGTGTTGTATTGTAATGCTTAACACAAGCAATCATGAATTCAAGGCTCTACACTAATATGGGTATTCAAGCCATTGCAAGCAACTCAGATTGACCAAGATTTCTGATTGCAATGTTTCTTACGTCTTCCAAAGCATGCGAATCAAGTACTAGAAACACATGATGCAAGTTGGTTTCGAATGTTCTCAGGAAATCATGAAGCAACATTGATTTGGTTATGATTTCTATTGGAGAGTACTGCATGTCGAAAAACTTGAATTATACCTTTAAATACGCTTATGTTCAAAAACGTTTTGCACAAATTGCTAAAAATAGTTTGCTGATTTTTATCCCAAAAAAATAGATTTTCTTAAAAAATAGTTGAGGTCTTGGTTTTGTAGACAATCTCGTTCTGAAGGGACCCAAATCGTTAAATTTTGAAAAAGCTAAGGATTTCTTGAACATGCATGATCTCCTAAAAAATAGAGGTCGACATGCAATTTTTTAAAATTTTTTCAATCTTTAAGAGTAAAAATTAAGTGGACCTAGATCGATGAAAATTGAAAATTATGACCACTTATTTCTGAAATGTGATGCCCTAGAAAATCGGACAATGAAAAAACATGCTTCTATGCTTCCCAATCTCAAATCCACGAAGAACACTGAAAAATCACTCCATTTGAGCCTCCAAATCTTGATGAGAAGAAAATTTTATCTTTCTTCCTCTGAAAGTCAACCTGCGAATTATGAAGAATGAATGCTAAAATCTTTCTTAAATAGAGTTTAAAGATGAAAAAGTGCTTTCATGCAAAGCCCTAAAATTTTGGAGACTATCCATGAAGATAGAAACTATGCATGCAAAAATATGACTTCATTTGTATAAAAAAATGACTTCGCTCGCATCAAATGATGAATTCCTCTTTTATAGGGGAAAAAGCTTGCATGCATGAAGTCACGATTTTCATCAATGAAAAATGGAGACTTAAAAATGGCTAAGGCATGAACTCTTGGGAGTGTTGACTGGACAGGGGTGCCTAACTTCTCTAGTGTTAGTCAAATTTTCATTATTTTCAATCTTTAGCTTGTTTCTGCTTCCTGCGAGGCCTACCTCTAACTTTGATGATTAGCAATCTGATGTTGTCAATTGATAAAACTTGTTTGACCCTGGTAATTTCATGTTTAACCACTGTTGAAGTGATCCCCAGCTTTGTACAAACATTCGACGTCATCTGATCGAGTTTGCACGTGCTTGAAACTGTCGATGGAGACTGAATTGGAACGAGGCATGTCAGAATAAAAAATTTTAAGGCATGAACTCTTGGGTGCCCTTCCTGGCTAGGGGTGCCCAACTTCTCTAGGCTTAGCCAATTTTTCCTAATTTTCAAAAAAAATTTTGCTTGTCTCTACCGGGAGCTAGTTACGCCTGTTTGATCTTCGTTTTCAGGCAGTCGATGAACAAAAATGTTTGAAAATCAGTCAATTTGACAAGGCTAATCAAATTTGAGATGAATTATACCATTTTCCAAACTCTATCACTACATTTGACCAATTTTTTGAAAGTCAAAACTAGGCTGATGAAGAAGTTTTGAACATTTTCTGAAAAACACAAAAATATTCTAAGGTGCTGAAAGCTAGGTGCCCCTTCTTGATAGGGGCACCCAATTCTTCTAGACAGTCAAATTTTTGAGATTCTTAATTTTCCTTTGAATTTCTTAATTTTGTGTGAAATGCCTCCATTTGATCTGTAATTTCTGCTATCTGACAGATCCTCTGAACTGGATGATGGATTCATTGAAGATCCTGAACATATCTGAGATGATCTCCAACTTTTCCCACCTCGAAAACTGATTTTAACTGCTTCTTGGTGAACCGGAACAGGGCTGATAGGAAAGATTGCACATTTTTTGAAAAGCGAGAAATTTTTTTCTAAGGGATGAAATGTCAGGCACCCTTCCTTGATAGGGGCGCTTGGGTTCACCAGAGTTAGATTATTTTTCATGATTTTTAAATTTCTCTTGCTTTCCATTCACCACCTTTGCTTATTGCGTTCACCATTGTCAAGAGCTGAAAAATGGCTAAGACATGAAATTCCAAGTGCCCTTCCTTGACAGAGGCACTTAGACTTTCTAGTGTTAGAATTTTTTTCACAATTTTCAACTTCTTTCACTTTGTCTTCTTCATTCTACATTGTGTGTGCATGTTTGTCATTCGTGGTGTCTATGCAACATTTGAGACTTTGAATTTGACACTTGGTAGTTGAATTTCCTCCATTGATGACTTCAGAGCTCATGCTTTGCTTTATGAAAAAGCAGAATTGATCCACTAGAGAAATACTGACCTTTTGGCAATTTTGGCTGGACTAGCTTGACTAGGAAGTATTTTCAACCAATCAGAAACACTTAGAGCCCTCCATGCAAAGATTTTGTTTTTAGAAACTTTCTAAAGTAGAAAATTTTTACTTTTAGAATTTTTACTAGCATCTATTTGACAACAAACCCAAAAAACCCTAAATCAAGTCTATTTTTAGAAATTTTGACTTTTGGTGACATTTTTTACAAGACTTTAACCACTTTTACAAAAATGCCTTAATGAAGCAAAATTTTTAATTTTGGGCATTATAGACTATGTGAAACCATTGAAGGAAGAGGAAGATTTTGAGGATACAGAGTATGTTTTCTTAGAGGAAATGAGAGAATACTAGAATAATTATACAAAGGAGAGAGATGAAATATGGTATGGTGATAAATTGAAGATTGAGAATGAAAAAATGCTAAAAATGTTTAGGATAATTTATAAAAGGAAAGATAAATTTGAGGAAATGTAGGGGTATTGATAAAGAAGAAGCAAGGTGGTGAAAGAAAGAAAATGATAGGAAAGATGAAGAATTATTGATATATCTAGGTGGGTAGATGAATATATAGTTTCTAGAAAAATAATTTAAAAAATCCAAGTAAAATAGTGATGGTGAAGTTTGTAATAATGCAATTGAGAGATGATGATTTAAAAGGTGAGTAGAGGTAACTTAAATAGGTTATAGGAGGCAATAAAGTAACAAAAAGATGATTTTAGTTGAATTAGCTAGTACATGGTGAGTATGGAATAATTGAAGGATGTTAATAGAAGACTCTATGTGGTTGCAAGTGGAGGTTTGTAATGGAAAATGACAGCGAGAAGAAAGGTACAAAAAATTAAAGGAGGAGAAATAGATAAAATGAGGTTTTATAAGATGATTGGAAAGTTTCATAATAAGTTGGATAATCAAAGAGATGAGGATGTATAATCCTAATTTAAGATCAAAAGATCATCTATTGATGTAAGAGATAATAGAAGGGAAAGTATAGATGATTTGAAGAAGAGATTTGTGATAATGTAGATCATGGTGTGAAAGGTAAAAAATATGAGGGTAATAGAGATAAATTAGAGTTGATGTCAAGTATGTATTGATACTTTCAGTATAATTTCTTAAAGTGGACTATTAAATAGAACATCCTAATAGTACATAATATGGACAAGAGTCGTGGAGAATTAAAAAAGAAAAAATCAAAGAATAAGTGGAAGAAGTGATACAAGTCAAGAAGGGAAGTTAGAAATCCATATTTGTTCATACCATATAAATGGAGAAAATTTGAATCTTTGTGGTGGATGTAGATTAATTGAATACAATATGTTTTTGAGCTTT
>VDFB02089907.1:0-22586 GCA_007258455.2 Sequoia sempervirens
ATTATGTTTTAAGATCACTATCATACTTTGCTTCCTTTTTCTAGTCATCATTGTTCAACTTGAAACAAAAAATTTCAAAAGATAGATCAACTAATTTAGAATTGATATGATCAGTAGCAGGGTGTTCAAAGGAACCTTTAAATGATGGTTCTACTAACTCATACACATAGGGATACTAGAAACTTGAACATAGCTTTTGTTCCATCAAATATATTTTTCCACTTTCTTCCTCAACAAAACTTTGGTTAAACACAATTATGTCCATTCCTGCCATAAAATCTATACATCCCACTTCTACCTCATATAAACATTCAATAACAAAATCCTTCTAACTCGATTTATCAATTCCATCATTAAACTCAGGATCTAGATCATGAGTATAGACATTTTTGTCTTCAAAATCACTAGATATTTCATCAGTATGCTCTAATTCTAAAGTGATTAAATTGATTTGCAAGAGTTTATAACATGTAATTTGCTTATCAACCAATGAGGGAAAAATTTCATGAGTATTGACATAGTTATATTCTTAAATATCCTCAAAGGGTACCCTTAAGCTTTCCTCATAAAAACTTTATATTTCCCATGAAATCAACCAATATTCTCATCTTCACTACCTTGATTATCAGACTTAAAAACATATCAATAGTATTTGCAAGTGTGACAATATCATCATCCATATTGTTATGCATACATCCATTCTTAGAAACCTCTTTATCTATTCATTAGGTAGACTCTTTATCTTTGTCAATAAGGTTAGCACCCTTGCCACTTTGAGATCTCATTTCTTGCTCATAGTCATATTTGGCTTCCTCAAAAATTCTGATCCAATCAATTATTTGATCAAAATCTTGAGGCTTCATGTCATTGGGAAAGGTACTAAGCCCTGGCTCATAGATGTCACATAATATGTCTATAGCTATAGAATTTTCAAATCGTAGGCTTTTAGGCACTTCTAACAAGGAATCCACAAACCTTGCTAACAACTCATATGGTAATTCCTCCTTATACCTCTTTAAGCTACATAACCTTTGAAGTAACAACTCCTGATCACCATTATTTAAACATTGTTGAAGTACATTTTTAATTGGTTCGTAATCAATATGTTGTGAGAATAAAAAAAATGAGATATCAGAAGTGTCATCACATTGCTCATCATTTCCATCCTTGTTTATTTTATCTCTATGATGTGTCCCCAGACAACAGATACTTGGAACCATATATCCTTTCATCATTGAGTACTTCATAGTGTTCTCAATATCCATAGCAATATGATATTCCTATTGCAATGTTGTAGGTTCCTTATCCCTTATCAAATAACTCATTTTGTTGTCAAAATCACCTAGATACACAATTAAAAAATTTGCAACACTAGGTCTTAAATACTCAAGAATATCTTTTACTGCTTTCATGAATCTAAGAGTAAAAGAAGGAACCAACTCTTCTTCATCCTATTGGATTTCCCTAAATCTTCTTCTTATCTCATTTGGACTGATCCTCTAACCAAATTGATCCACAAAAGCTATTTTAAAAGCATGCCATGAAGCTATAAAACATATTGGTAAATAGGAGTACCAATCTCTAGCATCCTCTTTTAATGATTGATCTCAAAATCACCCATCAAATCTATGAATGTATTTAGGTGTCTTCAAGCTAGCTCAAAATTTTGTCTTGTAAATTTTGGAAAAAATTTCCTAATATCATTAGGGATCCTATTAGGAAAACCTTTGATACCTCCAAAATTTAATGACTCAAATCTCTCCATAGAGAATTTCCTTTGTGGGAATTCTAGGGATTGCATGCCTATTATACTTGTACTTAATGTTGTATCAGAAAATATAGAGGAGTGGTAAATTTCTCTTGTATCTTTAATTTAGAACCTTCAAGTTTAGGAAAAGAAAGGTAAATTTGTAATGAAAGTGTCAACATCTTAATCTAACATTTTTAACATTTTTTTATGTATCTCATTTTCATGATAGATCATAAAATATGATCCAAAACGTTGATGTAAAACTATCACACAACTAAAATCTAAAAATATCGTTACATGAATATCATAAGCTTTAAAACTTTCATATTATTAAATGATAAAACACACCTTTTTATGATTTTAAAACAATTTCAACAGACACTTATGAAGTACTTTGTGCTGATCCAACAGGACCAGTTCATCTCATTGCAATTAGAGTTCTTAAGGCACAGGGTAAGTGAACTTTCTCTTTTCTTCAGATCTACCCTAATCACAGAATAGTAAGCAAATGTTTGACTCCTCTTTTGTTGAATATGTAGGAGGCTTCACTAGAATTTGATAACAGATACCTCCAGCATGTGGTAGGTTATTTTCCTCTTCTAACTGTTTTTGATTAATGGATAAATAGGTTTTGATAGGATCTTAAACTCTTTTACAACCAAACCTTAGCAAAATATCCACTGATGTTTACTACTACTGTTATGCAAATGATATACTTTCACAAGACTTTTCTTTTCCCAAATTCTAACTATTATAGATCAAAATAATTATTGTTTTCTTAAGACGTAAACATGTCTTATTGTAAACCAGTTGCTTGAAAATCGGTCTCTATAGAGTTATTATTCAAGTGCACAATGCCAGCATGAAGAGCCGAACCATCCTCAACTGGCTACTACACTGCTTGCATTTCGTGTGCAACCAAGCCAACCAAACTTTAATTTAGAACCTTCATGAGTGTATCAAGGCACAATGACCCACTACAATGGTTTTTAACAACATTCCCAAGTAGAGTCACCATTTCTGTTGGTTATTTTTCTAGGAACCAAACTTATTCTTACCATAGGGTATGTGTAGGATCATCATGGAAAAAATAGGCCCTTAAGTGGCAAAAATTCAAAAAAATCAAAGTTAGGCAACTTGACGTAAAAATTTGAATAATTTATCTATAATATTTCAAAAATATGTAAGAATAGAATTTGTAGAAAATTGAATGTAGTTTCTAAACTACTAGGTTTATTTTAAAAAAAAAAATCTATTTGGTGAAAATTTGAAATTTCAATGCGGTACTTAAATTTCAGGAAAAAAATAAGTAGGTGTTTGACCTTAACCACAATAAAATGATAATATTTTTATAAGATTTTAGATATAAGTAGAGGACTCATGTCTAATGTGATGCATATTTTTTGTAATTTTTTTCAAGTAAATAATTAATTATGATTTTTTATTACAACTTTTAAAAATATAAAAACTGTATGTCCTAACCACCTTAACTTGTCAAAACTTCATGAAATTCATTTTTTTTTTTAATCCTATAGTATATGAAGCATAGAATGTACACATGTTTTGATTCAAAAATGTGATACCTTTGAAAGCTTTAGATGTTTTCAATTAGCCTATCAATTAGGACTTTAGTAATAATTCAAATAGAAAATGAATAATAATATTTATTAAATTCAAAGTAAAGCATAATTTATATTGGTGGAAAGTTGAGAATCTCCTTTAAAACCCTTTTCATTTCATCAATTTTGGGTAAAAAAAAGCTTTACCACATACCCATCATATTGCCACTTTTGGCCCATCATGATCTACACATACCCACCTATGAATTTATAATTCATTCATTATTAAAGGGGAAAGGATTGGAACACACCTTAACTAAGGGTTCTTAGGCCTTTACTTCTTTACTTTAGGCTCTGTAAGACCCAAGCGGGCAATTGTAAAACTATGTTTATAGATATAGTGTGTATATGTGTGAAAACAAGAAAAATAGATGGTTCCCCATAAATTTTCAAGAACACAAACTCTAAAAGATTAGTGACTAAATTAAAAAGATAAAATACAATTCATTAAGATTCCACACCACACCCACAGAAAGAGTTTTACATGTAAGTTGATTGCATGTTTGTGATCAGTTGTTGAATCGATTTCCACACCTCTAGTGAAATTACTTTCCTAAACCAATGCTATATTCTTGGTACAGAGTTGAACTAAATATCCATGTGTAGATAACAATTGTCTTTGATAATGCACGAGCCTTGAAAATATTGCATTACAATATTCCCACTTGTTGTTTCTACATTCACTTCTTCTTGGCATCCTCATGCATGATTTTATTTCAAACCTGACTATGATATTATTAAAGCATTTACATACACCACGTTGAGTATTAAAGCAAGATTAACTTTAGCACATCCATTTAAAACCATCAATGACAAATACAGTAACATTATATTATTTAGGTCGCAAAATCATGCGGTAATATGTAGAAACTTCATATATTTCTGTTAAGATTTACATATAATTTCTATTATCATAAAACCATATACATATTTTACTAAAATTTTCCCTAGTAAAATATGTTACTAGAAAGTAACATCACATTCCTTTTTGTGTGTAACCTTGAATGAAAATATCTACTAACCTATAATTCATCTTTGAAATCCTTTTTATAAGACAAAGGAGCAACAAGCACTAGGCTGAATTATAGGGACATTTCACTTCATTCAAAATAAATTTCACAGTGTGAATATTCCCCAATGGGTTACCACAGCAGTCATTTGTAATTGAGGGGAGAATAAAGAAAAAACTCAAAAAAACCATTTGTGAGAGAAGACCCACTAGTCTTGGAAAAGTGTCACTAGCAGCATCAAAAAAATGTAAATGTTCACAAGACCAAAAAAACATCATCATCAACATAAAATGCATAAATAAACAAGACCCATCACAACACACCAACCAAAGAAATAAGTTAACACAAGGACCAA
This sequence comes from Sequoia sempervirens, assembly GCA_007258455.2. Taxonomy (NCBI): domain Eukaryota; kingdom Viridiplantae; phylum Streptophyta; class Pinopsida; order Cupressales; family Cupressaceae; genus Sequoia; species Sequoia sempervirens. Next base: position 4,735 of record VDFB02089907.1, read on the forward strand.
AACCTAGCACTTCTTAAAGAAGAGGTGAGGGTTACTACTTTTCCTTGTCATCATTAAAGTAGTTGTGACCATGGTATCATATTGAAAGTAGAGTAGCCATCAACCTCTTTTTCATAATCAGCCAAATCAATCATGGCCAAGCAGGATACTAGTGGTAGCCAAAGTTAGTTTACCATCTCCACTGTGGGGAATCATCTATGATGACTTCCAATGGGAGAATGATGATGTCCCATGTAAGCCCAATGATACCTATTCCTTCTTGCAACTTCCCTCTCCTAGCCTATCAAATTTATTATCCTTACCTTTGGCTAATTCCTCTAAGACAATTCAGCCTCTAAGATGATAGGCATGTTTTGAGAAAAGGTCATGCAAACTTCTTGGCAACCTTTTTCTTTTTTTTTTTTTTTCTTTTCAGAGCACAAGGTTTTGGGCATATCTGGATTCACTTTGGAGGAATCCTCCTATAAGACTCAAGAGGTTGAGTTTCTTAGACACAATGAAGACCATGGTTGATATTCCGCACTTACTTTCTCCAATTCCTTACTTAACAACTTATCAAATTTTTCTCGAGAGAAAAGACACTATCCACCACAAAATAGCTAGTTCAAATTCACACTTACTCTAAGACTCTTAATTCTCATGAACAATCAAATGGTGAGAATAATCAAGCAAAGTTATGAGCATTAAATAGAACAATAGGTTTTTTTGTGTGATTTTCAAGAAATATTGAGCAAAGGATGAGAGAGGCCATCAATTACCCTAATTTTTGAACCTCAACCATTGATCATATACAGCAAGTGAGATCAGCGGATAGTTAATCAAGATGATTAATTATGAAAGATTAAGAAGCATGTGTTTGATAATTCTCATAATCAAAAAAATAAAAGTGAGATAATCCCATGCACTTATTTTATACATTAACCACATGTAATTTTAACCAAACTTTGTCATGTCACACCCATTATTGTGGGAATTAATTTTCTTGCAATTGATCATAGTAAGATGAGTGGGGAGCAATCATGATTTATCTTCAGAATATAGCCCATACCCTACCTTACTTCAATTGCTTATTCCCATGCATACTAGCATCTGATGGATTTGACAGCCACAAAATCATTTCCCCAAATTTCACATGAGTGCCAGAATCATTTCTAATTTATTATCATTTTGTATCTCAAGAGTAGTACTCACCAATATTCTACCAACATCTATCTCCCATATGGATCAATCTAAATAACTTTGAAACAATCCATGTGGAATGATCCCTGCCATTACAAAATATTGGTTTCAAGTAGAGGGCCCCTCATGGCATGGCTGAGGGGTTGTCGAGGATTGAAACTCATAAAACTTTCAATGATTGTCGATCTTCCCCCTTATGAAGCAGCTATCATTTTCCAAAGGCAGCAGATCCTACAAAGAGTGATAGATGATTTGTACAACCCACTGGCCATGACCATCTTTCCTTAATGCACAAGATGGATAGGTGCTTAGGGTGGACAATGAAGGCACATGTTAGAGGTGTCCATCATTGATCTTGTTGCAGCCATGTCCATCAACTTTTAGAAGCTTGGTAGTCTCACCACCAAACATAATGTGTGGTCATCACACCTTAACTTATTGTTTAAAATAATGCAAAAATAAACCAACTTATAGGCATGCGGGGAGTGGTCAAGATGTGGCCATGTCATGATAACAATTGTTTATCTTCTTCAAATGGTGCTAGCTATCTTTACCAAAATTCATCGAGGCCCATAGAAATTACCAAACCTTACATGGTAGAAACCCTTGACCATGTAGGAATAAAATCATAAGAATAAATCAACATGGGGGCATAGGGAATGGTGGTGAACTCTTGCCGATTAGATAGCCAGCAAAACCTAATTCTCCACATGTCACAAAATTTAGTTTAAAAGGGGCCACCTCTGGGCCAACAAGAACTTGACCCTTAGGAATGGGTGCACTTAAGACTTAAGTCATTTAAAATGAAAACAAGCCTAACCATAGCAAAATAAAATTGGTTAATCAACTATGATCCATAACCATGCCTCTATCACTAAACCTATCCATTTGTGTGAAACTATAGCTTTTACTCCTTATATATCAACTTATGAGACATGGCCAATCATCAGGTGAAACACATGGCTAATGTTCTACTTCATATTATTCAAATTATAATTGTACTCTATCAGTCATCATCTATTAGATAGGAAAGTAAAACATTCATTTAATCTATTTCCTTGTTAACAATATAGGAAAGAAATATATATTCATTTTTGTGTGACAGACAAAACATTCATATATAGAGCTCATGTTCAAAGTTCATGTCCATGTTATTAGAGCAATATAAAATGCTTATGTTGCCCAATATTTCATCTTACTGAAAATTCAATTTCGGTTTCCAAAAGTACTTTTACCGCTTTCTTAGAAAGATCTTCCATAAATTGAATCACTAATATCATCCAAGCATCAGAAAAGTATTACATGTTTTATAATCACTATCATACTTTAGCTTCCTTTTTCTAGTCATCATTGCTCAATTTTGAAACAAAATGTTTCAAAGAATGGATCAACTAATTAGAAATTGACATGATCCAATGGTAGAATTATTCAAAGACCTTTAAATGATAGTTCTACTATCATACATATAGGGCTGTGGAAACTTTAACATATCTTAAATTGTTCCATGAAACAGTTTTCACTTTCTTCCTCAACAAAACTTTGGTTAAGGCACAATTATGTCCATATCTGCCATAAAATTTGTGCATCCAAATCTACCTCATATAAACATTCAAGAATAGGACCCTACTAACTAGCATTACAAATTCCATCATTAGCTTTGGCTCTAGGTCGCCCAGGTATAGACATTTTATCTTCAAAAGATCACAAGATATGTCATCGGGATGATCTAATTCTAAAATTGGTTAAATTATTTTGCAAATTTATCACATGTAATTTGTTTATCTACCAATAAAGGGAAAAATTCATGAGAGTATTGACATAGCCATATTCTTTAGCCTCAAAAGGTAAACTGTAAGCTTTCCTCCTAAAACCTTTACATTTTCTCATGAAAGCAAGTAGGGATTCTCATCTTCACTACCTTGATTATTATCTTTAAAACATATCATCGATATTTTGCAATTGTGACAATATCATCATCCATATTTTTATGGTAAAATTCATTCTTAGAAACCTCCTTATCCATTTGTTGGGCATACTATTGATCTTTGTCAATAGGTTAGCACCACTTACTACTTTGAGATCTAGTTTCTTGCTCATGGTCATATTCAGCTTCCTTGACATTCAATGACAATCAATTGCTCGATCAAAATATTAAGGCTTCAAGTCATTGGGAAAAAGTACCTAAGCCCTAAGCTTTATAGATGTTGCAAAATATGTCTATACGTAATAGAATTTTTTAGGTAGTAGGATTTTAGGCACTTCTAACAAGGAATCCACAAACCTTGCTAACAAAGCCATATGGTGATTCCTCTTTATACCTCTTTAAGCTACATAACCTCTAAAGTAACAACTCTTGATCACCATTATTTAAACATTGTTTCCAATTCTATTTTGAATTGGTTCATGATCAATATGTTGTGAGAATAAAATGAGATATTAGAGTGCCATCCCACATTGCTCATTCATTCCATCCTTTTTATTTCATCTCTATGATGTGTGTTCAAATAACAAATAATTGTAGCCATATATCGTTTTCATCATGAGTACTTCCATAGTATTTTCAATATCCATAGCAATATGATATTCCTATTGCAATGTTGTAGGTTCCTTATCCCTTATCAAATAACTCATTTTTGCTTTCAAAATCCACGAACACTCAATTAAACATTCTGCATCACTAGGTCTTAAATACTCCAGAATATATTTTACCACTTTCATGAATTTGAGATTAAAGAAGGAACCAACTTTTCTTCATCTTAGAGTTTCCATAAATCTCCTTCTTATCTCATTTGACTAGTCCTCTCACCGATTTGTTCCATAAGCACTATTTTAAAAGCATCCCATGAAGCTATAAAACATATTGGTAAATGGGAGTACCAATCTTTGGCATCCTCTTTAAGTTCCTAAGCGAACAACTTCATGACAACATCCTCATGATTTATCTCAAAATCACTCATCAAACCCTATGAATGTATTTAGGTGTCTTCAAGCTAGCTCAAAATGTTGTCCTATAAATTTTGGAAAAAAAATTAGTAATATCATCAGGGATCCTAATATTAGGAAAGCACTGATGCCTCGAAAACTTAAGACATATCTCTCCATAGAATTTCCATTATAGAATTCTAGGGATTACATACCTGCTATACTTGTACTTAATGTTGTATCTATTTCAATTGAATGTTGGACTAAAATTTTTTTTTCTTGTTGATGGATCTATTCCAATTGGATGCTAGTGTGATACTTTTTGATGCATGGTCTTGATGTTCTTTTAGGACATCAAAGGAGTCATGAGCTATCATTGAGCATCTCACACAATTTTTGACCTATTGGTCATGTTGATGGACATGAAGGTGAACGTTATTGAACATGTACTAACTTGGGTTGGTACAAGGTGTAAGATGGACATTTGAGGATTGTGCTAAGTAGGTAGTATTGTCATTTGGTCGTAATGCAGAAAGGGTACAGGAAGAGAAAAAGAAGAAGAAGAAGAACTCTTCTGATAATGATTCTTCTCAGTGATAGATGCCTTCATTGTAGCTTTGGTGACTTAGACATCAGATAATGTCTAGATGATTGATTACAGACATCTTTCACATGAGATCTCATAGAAGTGGTTCACAAAGTAAAGAAAAAATATGATGGTGGAAGGTGTATTTAGCAAGTGATTCATCTCTAGAAATTGTTGTATGGAAGTCCAGAAATTTAGTTTCCTAATGGAAGATTAAGGGAATTGATGGTGTAATTTATATACAGGGCACGGCTCAAAATTTTTCTTCGTAAACAAGAAAAATAATTATTCAGTAAAAATATCATTCTCAGAAATTGCTACAAAATGACTAGAGAACGTGGTGCATGCTAAGGGTGCTCAAATTAGTACTACTGTATAAGTTGTACACTTGTTGTTCAGTATATGATGTCTTTAGAAAGTCACAAAAGGTTGTTCATGTAGAAGAGAGACTAAGAGTCCCTATGGGGAAAGGTATTTGGAAATTAAACTTTTTTGTGGAGAAGACTGCTCGGCATCAAAGGGTGAGTCACATTGGTGAAAAAGGTTTTAAAAGCCTTGAAAAAAAAAATTAGTTAGGGGCTTGAAGATTGTAACCTAGAATTTGAATTTTGTAAACATTGTATATATGGAAACTTTATCATCATGTTTCTTTTACTCGAGTCCACAAATCTTACGTTGTTTTGGTTATATTCCTTTGATTTTTTGTTCCATTAAATGTTTCCTTCATTATCAAAATCAAAGATACTGTATTTCTTTTCTTGAAGATTATTTGGGAAGGGCATTTTTATATTTTCTAAAAATTAAATCAAAAGTGTTTATCAATTTAAAGGATTCAAGAAATTGGTGGAAGAAATTAGACTAGTAGGAAAATTAAATACTTGAGGACAAATAACGGTGGTGAATTCTATTATGCAGATTTTGAAAAGTATTGCAAAGAGCATCCAGAATTAAAAGGAATAAAACAACACCTTAAACTCCACAGTAAAATGGATTTGTTGAAAGGTTCAACAAGACATCGATGGAGAAAGCAAGAAGTATGTTGAGAAATGTTGACCAGTCTAGAGTAGAAGTTCTAGGCTGAGGTTGTGGCTACAACATGTTACTTGGTAAATTGATCTCCCTCTTTGGAACTTGTTGATAAAATGCCTATGGAATCTTGGTCTGGCAAGAAGCCTTCTCTGAGACATGTTTGATTCTTTGGCTGTGAAGCATATGTTTATGTGACAAATGAGAAGATATTTAAGTTTGAAAACAAAGTGGTTAAGTGTACCTTCATTGGCTATGAAATTTCTGTGAAAGGATACAAGCTTTGAAATCCCATGACTAAAAAGATTGTATACAACATAAGTGTAATCTTTCATGAGGTAAAGCCTTCTTTAGTGGATTTGCAGTCAATGAACCAAATCAATCAAGGGAAACATAATAAGCCATAGCTTATAGATGTCACAAAATATTTCTATACATATTGAATTTTTAGGTCGTCAAATTTTAGGAACTTCTAACAAGGAATCCACAAACCTTGCTAACAACTCATATGGTGATTCCTCTTTATACCTCTTTAAGCTACATAACCTCTGAAGTAACAACTCTTGATCACCATTATTTAAAATTTTTTGAAGTCTATTTTGAATTGGTTCATGATCAATATGTTGTGAGAATGAAAAAAATGAGATATTAGAAGTTCCATCACATTTCTCATTTGTTCCATCCTTGTTTATTTCATCTCTATGATGTTTTTCTAGACAACAAATACTTGCAGCCATATATCCTTCCATCATTAAGTACTTCATAGTGTTTTCAATATCCATAGCAACATGATATGTCTATTGCAATGTTGCAATTTCCTTCTCTTATCAAATAACTCATTTTGTTGTAAAAATCACCTAGACACTCAATTAAACATTATGCATCACTAGGCTTTAAATATTCAACAATATCTTTTACTATCATGAATTTGAGATTAAAAAAAGGAACCAAATTTTCTTCATCTTGAGGGATTTCCCTAAATATCCTCCTTATCTCATTTGGACAGATTCTCACCAATTTTTTCCACAAATTCTATTTTATAAGCACCCCATGAAACTAGAGAACATATTGGTAAATAGGAGTACCAATATCTGGCATCCTCTTTTAATGCCTAGGAAAACAACTTCATGACAACATCCTCATGATTTATCTCAAAATCACCCATCAAATCTATGAATGTATTTAGGTGTCTTAAAGCTAGCTCAAAATCTTGTCCTATAACTTTTGGAAAAAATATCCTAATATCATCAAGGATCCTATTAGGAAAGCCTTTGATACCTCCAAAAATTAATGACTTATATCTCTCCATAGAGAATTTCCTTTCTGGAAGTTCTAGGGATTGCATGACTACTATACTAAATTACTTAATGTTGTATCAAAAAATATAGAAGAATGATACATTTATCTTGTATCTTTATTCAATATTTAAACATTAACTTTATGGTAAAGGATAAAATACCTCACACATCTCAAATATACTCATTCCTTAAAGCTTTCTTTAAAGGAAAATTTCTGAAATAAGCATACTTCTTGCATCTCATTTAGATAATACAAATTTTATTTCAAAAGTATGTAAGACAACCACCACTATTCTCTTTTCTAGTGTTGAATCCACTTAATGGGGAAAAAAGTATTTCTTCTACATCTCTTAAAATGGATTTAATAGATTTATTTCTTAATGCAAATCAAAAGAGGGGAAAATACCTTAATATATTTTTTGATACTCTGGATTTTCTTTGTCAGGTTCTTTGTATAGAGACGCCACTTCCTTTGTAGACAACCAAATTTCAAAAAATATGAACTTTCTTTCACTAATTGATTTTATTTAAGCTTCCTTAAATAATTTTCACTGGTACAGAGCTCTTCGGAGTCACCACCATCTTTTAGTGAGAACTTTAATTTAGAACCTTCGTGACTATATCAAGCCACACTAACTCGTAGCAAAGTTTTTTAACAACATTCCCCAGTAGAGTCACCATTTATGTTGGTTACTTTTTTAGGAACCAAACAAGTATTCTTACCACATACCTATGAATTTAACATAATTTAGTCATTAGTAACGGGAAAGGATTGGAAAGTACTTAAGTAAAGGTTCTTAGGCCTTTACTTCTTCAGTTTGAGCTCTATAAGACCTAGAAGGGTAATCCTAAAAAACTATGTTTATAGATACCAGTGTGTATATGTATCTAACAAAAGATAAATAGATGGTTCCCCATAAATGTTCAGGAGACATAATACTCTAAAGATTTGTCTTATCTTCAGAGTAGCGACTTACTTAAACAAGAGAAAATACAATTCATTTAGATTCACACACACCCATAGATAGTTTTACAAGTAAGTTGATTGTATGTTTGTGATTAGTTGTTGAATCAATTTCCACACACTCTAGTGAAATTAATTTGCTAAAGCAATGCTATATCCTTGGGACAGAGTTGAACTAAATATCCATAGGGTATGTGCAAGATCATCATGGAAAAAATAGGCCCTTAAGCTGTGAAAAAATTAGAAAATCAGAGTTAGGCAACTTGACATAAAAATTTGAATAAGTTATCTATATTATTTCAAAAATATGTAAGAATAGAATATGTAGCAAATTGAATGCAGATTCTTAACTACTAGGTTTATTTATTTTTTAAAAATCTATTTGGTGAAAAATTGAAATTTCAATGCAGTAGTACTTAAATTTCAAGGAAAAATAAGTAGGTGGTTTGTTTGACCACCCTAACTTTAATAAAATGATAATATTTTAGATATAAGTAGAGGACTCATGTCCCAATTTGATGCTCTTTTCTTTTGTAATTTTTTCCAAGTAAATAATTACTTATGAATTTTTTATTACAAATTTACAAAAATATAAAAACTCATATGTCTAACCACCTTAACTTGGTCAAAACTTCATGAAATTCAATTGTTTTTTAATCCTATAGTATGCGAAGCATAGAATGTGACACATGTTTTAGATTCAAAAAATGTGATATCATTTCAAAGCGATAGATATTTTTCAATAAACCTATCAATCAAGACTTTGGTTGTAATTCAAATAGAAAATTAATAGTAATTATTTATTAAATTCAAAGTAAGGAATAATTTATATTGGTGGAAAGGTAAGAATCTCCTTTAAAAACCATTTTTCATTTAATCAATATTGGTTATAAAAAAATTATCAACCACATACCCTACACATACCCATCATATCGCCACTTTTTGGCCCATCATGATCATGTACATACCCCATATGTCTTAGATAACAATTGTATCTTTGATAATACCCGAAGACTTGAGAATATTGCATTACAATATTCCCAATTTTTGTTTCTACAATTCACTTCTTACTAACATCCTCATACATGATTTATTTTCGTAAGCAAAGCAAAGTTGCAGAAATGCCTTCCTAATGCTAATTCTAAGAGGAATAATGCAAACTATAGGTTCAAAACAATTATAGTTCATTAAAGATGCAAATTACTAGAATAACATAATAGATAATTAAGATCATACATAGATTTGAATACTAGTATTTAACGTGGAAAACCCCTTATGTAAGAAAAAACCACACATCAAGTAAAGTATCTTAGTATTACAATAAAAGAATTACATACATAGATTTCAACTTCACTTTCAAAGGTCAATTTTATAGTAGCAGCATTTTCCTAATCAAGCTTGCACAAAACAAATCCTTATCTTCATTATGTTTCACTATTACAATGCTTATACAACATACAATGAAGAAATCCAAAAGATCATTCCACCAGAAAAACCATAATGGTTGTAGTACATTGCAATGTATAGCAACAACCATGATCGATTCGTTCTCTATACAAATGGTTTGGTTCAGTTTCCTCTGTTGAGCAACTATCAATCTTACTAGTCACTACCTACTCAGCACAGTCCTCAAATGACCATCGTACACCTCAGTAGTCAACCCAAGTTAGCACTTGTTCAACCATGATCTTCCTTCAAGTCCATCGGCATGATCAAAACTATCAATGACTATTTGAGATGTCACAACAATAGCCCAAGTTTCCCCACTGTCCCAAAAGAACATAAAGACTACACACATCAATAAGAGTCACACTGATGTTCAATTGGAACAGATCCATCGAGAAGAACAAAGGTGTGATTCCAACATTCTCAGGTTTTACCAAAGACTAATGTTACCTTGATGCTAACCCATGCACAACCATCGGCAAGAGTCTCCCTAATGGAACTCTTCGGCCAAAATTTTATCATCGTTAAGAGTTAGGAATCTTTTGTCGATAGTTCAGGTCACACCGAGAAATTTCATCAAAAAAATTAACCATTAGTCTCAACAATTTGATCACTTCAAGCCTTCAAAACTAAGCAACTCATCAAAAAACATTCCAAGTGTCTCACCAATTTTTTTTCTCTTAGGAGGTTTAGGTCAATAATTTTGAGGCACATGTCTCCAAAAATCTCCCACTTGATGAAGATCTCATTGACACCTCCAGAGCATTCAGAAACTATTGAGATTTATGGGCTCCAAGGCCCATAGAACTAGCACACTAGTTGTACTTTTCTATGCTCATTAGTTTAATAAATGCATTTGCAACATTTTCTAGAGTATCCACTTTTTCTAAATAGACCTTTCCATCCTCCACCATATCTCATACAAAATGATATTGCACATCAATATGTTTCATCCTGGCATGAAAAGTTGGGATTTTTTCCAATCAAATAGCACTCTGATTGTCACAAAAAATTATAATTTTCCCTACACTGAACCCAATGTCAGAATACAAATGCCTATGCCATATAACTTCTTTGTAGGTGTGTGTTACTACCATGTACTTAGCTTCAGTAGTGGATAGAGCGACTACAACATGCCGCTTGCTCATCCAACTAACTGCACCACCATTCAACATGAAAATATATCCACTTGTTAATCTTTGGCTATCAATGTCCCCTGCCCAATTAGAATCCACATTGCCTTGAATGTTGAGAGATCTATGTGATCCAATTGAGTTACAATTATAGCACAAAGTGTACTTAGATGTATCTTTTAAATATCTAAAGACTCTTTTCACAACATCCCAATGTGACCTTCCTGGATGTGGCATAAACCGGATGAGTACTCCCACTAATTGGAAAATGTTAGGCCTTGAGCAGACCATTGCATACATTAAAATGTCAACTACACTAACATAAGGCACTCTAGTTATGTCCTCCATCTTAGCGGGAGATTTTGGAAAATCTTCAATAGATAGTTTTGTTCCATCTAGAACTAGAACAACTAGCTACTTGCAATTAGTCATACCAAATCTCTCTAGAATAGTGTTAATATACTTACTTTGGTTGAGCTAGAGCTTCCTTCTCTTTCTATCCCTAGTTTTTTCCATCCCCAAAATATACCTTGCTACACCAAGATCCTTCATTTCAAAATTTGTAGACAATTGAGATTTTAGATCAGAAATCATATTCTTACTATTTCCTATGAACAACATGTCGTCCACATACAGAGCAATAATAAGAACTCAATCATTTTTTGTCTTGTAGTACACACAGTCATCAAATTTTGACCTTACAAATCCCAAAGAAAGTACAAATGTTTCAAACTTCTGGTACCACATTCTAGGTGACTGCTTCAAACCATACAAAGATTTCTTTAACTTGCAAACCAAATTTTCTTTACCTTCTTCCACAAAGTGCTCAGGCTAGGAAATATAAATTTCTTCTTTAAGATCTCCATGAAGAAATGTTGTCTTCATATCCATTTTTTCAACCTCTAAGTCATATGCAACTGCCAGTGACAAAATAAATATGATAGATGTCAACTTAGCTACAGGAGAAAATATTTCTCCATAATCAATCCCCTCTACCTGGGAATACCCCTTAGCAACCAATCTCACTTTATACTTTTCAACACTCCCATCTACACCATTTTTTTTTTTAAATGCCCATTTAAAACCAACATCTTTTTTTCCTTTAGGAAATGGCATCAAACTCCAAGTTTAATTCTTCTCTAATGATGCCATTTCTTCATTCATGGCTTCCAACCAAGAGTTTGAATCAGGAATTTCAATTGCCTCTTTCACAATCCTAGGCTCATCAATGTTTGTAGTCAAAGAATAAGTGTAGTTTTCATCCAACATCGTAAAACCATACCTTTTAGGTTGTTTTTTTCTCACATGTAGACCTCCTCATAGGAAGAGGTTGAAGTTGTGGCTCTTCTTCTTGTTTAGAACTCTTAGAGTTGCTCAAACTCTCCTCAGATTTAGGTACATTGTCAATTTGTTGTTCCTCTTTTTCTAGTGTTAGAGGAATTTTGAGAACATCAATTTTCTTCTTGTCTTCTTTCATCCCTAACTACAAATCCATTGAAGAAGGTTTTAGCTCATGAAAGATTACACTTATGTTGTATACAAACTTTTCAGTTACAAGATTCCAAAGCTTGTATCCTTTCACACCAATTTTGTAGCCAATAAAGGTACACTTAAATGCTTTGTTCTCCAACTTAGATCTCTTCTCATTTGGAACATAAACATATTATTTGCATTCAAAGAATTGAACATGCCTCAAAGAGGGCTTCTTGCCAGACCAAGCTTCCATAGGCATTTTATCAACAAGTGTCAAAGAGGTAGATCGATTTGCGAAGTAACATGTTGTAGCCACAACCTCAACCTAGATCTTCTACTCTGGACCATCATTGCTCAACATACTTCTCACTCTCTCCATCAACGTCCTGCTCAACCTTTAAACAAATCCATTTTGTTGTGGAGTGTAAGGTGTTGTTTTATGCCTTTTAATTCCATGGTCTTTGCAATACTTTTCAAAATATGCGTAATAGAATTCACCACCATTATTTTTCCTCAAGCATTTAATTTTCTTACCAGTCTAATTTTCAACCAAGTTCTTGAACTCTTTAAACCAACTAAACACTTCTAATTTAGTTTTTCGAAAATATACAAATGCCCTTCTCGAATAATCATTAATAAAAGAAACATAGTATCTTGATTTCAATAATGAAGGAACATTTACTGGAACAAAAAAATATGAGTGAATATAATCCATAACACTAGAAGATTTGTGAGGACTAGAGTAAAAAAAACATGATGATGCTTTCTATATATATAATGTTCACAAAATTCAAATTGCAGGATACAATCTTCAAGCCTCTCAACCAGGTTTTTATTTTTCAAGGCTTTTAAACCTTTTTCACCAATGTGACCAAGCCTTTGATGCTAGAGCATATTATTCTATGCAGGAAGTTTAATTTCCAAAGAATTTTCCCCTATAGGGACTTCAGTCTCCTCTAAACGAACAACCTTTTTGTGACTTTGTAGAGACACTATTACATTGAACAACAAGTGTGTCCATCTTGTACAGAGTACCAATTCGAGCACCCCTAGCAAGAACCATCTAGCCTCTAGTCATTTTGTAGTCATTGCTTGAGAATGAGACTTGCACTCAAATGACATTCAGCTTGCTTACAAAAAGTAAATTCTGAGCCAGGCCTGGTATATGCATTAGTCCATCAATTCCCTTGATTCTTCCCTCAAGAAACTGAATTTTGACTCTTCCACGACCAACAATTTCTAGAGATGAATCACTTGCTAAATACACCTTTCCACCATCGTATTTTTCATACTTTGTGAACTAGTCTCTATGAGATCTCAGGTGGAAAGATGCTCTAGAATTAATTAGTCAAACATCATCTGATCTCTAAGTCACCAAAGTTGCAATGAAGGCATATGCTTCACTCTGAGAAGAATCATTATCATAATATTTCTTCTTCTTCTTCTTTTTCTCCTCTTGGTAGTCCTTTTGGACATGACTAGGTTATCCACAATTCCAACACTTCACCTTGGATTTTTTTCTAGGAGACTTTGATCTCCCTTCTAATTTTTATTTTGACTTCTTATCCTTCTTACCTTTTTCTTTTGATCTGCCTCAAATAGCAAGAGCCTCCTTTGTCATCTTATGATATTTCCTTTGCATCTCTTCTAACAACAATGAGCAAAGAAGCAACCACATCTCCAATCTAGAATGTGGTTTTTGTGCTCCCAATTTCCATCACTAAATGATCCCAAGAATCAAGCAAAGATCATAATGATAGCATACAATGATCCTCATCATCTATCTTTACACCTACAGATGTCAATTGAGCAATAAGCATATTGAACGTATTCAAATGATCAGCCATAGACACCCGTTCCTCCATTTTCAAAGAGTACAACTTCTTCCTTAAGAACAACTTATTCACCAAGGACTTTCCCTGATAAATGTATCCAAGCTTCTTCTACAAAGAAGATGTAGACTTCACTTCATGAAAGTGCAGGAGAACAAAGTCTGCTAAAGAGAGTCTTATCAACCCATTTACTTTACTATATGTGAGGTCCCAATCTTCTTACTTTATGCCAGAAGGTTTTGTTCCAAACATAGCAAGCCAAAGATAAAGATCCACCAAAAGGTCTTCCATTTTGGGTTTCCACAACTCAAAATTGCTACCATTTAATTTCTCAATTTTAATCTTTCCTAATGTGCTTTCCATCTTAATCTACAATTGAGATTACCAAGATTCTACAAAACTCCCACTTCAGAATTGACATAAAAAAACAACCCTTCCCATAAGGATAACACAACTAGCCAAGCTCTAATACAAGTTGTAATGAAAGGAAAGGTGCAGAAACACCTTCCTAATGCTAATTCTAAGAGGAATAATGTAGACTATAGTTCAAAATAATTACAATTCATTAAAGATGAAAATTACTAGAATAACAGAATAGACAATTAAGATCATAGACAAAATTGAACACTAGTATTTAACGTGGAAAATCCCTTATGGGAGAAAAACCCACACACCAAGTAAAGTTGCTTAGTATTGCAATAAATGAATTACATACTTAGATTTCAACTTCACTTTCAAATGTCAATTTCATAGTAGCAACATTTCCCTAATCAACCTTGCACATAACAAATCCTTATTTTCATTATGTCTCACTGTTACAATGCTTATACAAAATAAAATGAAGAAATATAACAAATTATTCCACTAGTGAAACCATAATGGTTACAATATGTTGCAATGTATAGCAACAACCATGATCAATTCATTCTTTGTACAAACGGTTTGGTTTAGTTTCCTCTATTGAGAAACTGTCAATCTTACTAGTCACTACCTGCTCAGTATAGTCCTCAAATGACTATCATACACCTCAACAGTCAACCCAAGTCAGCACCTGTTCAACCATAGTCCACCTTCAAGACCATCAAAATGACCAATAGTATTGGCAACTATCTAAGATGTCACAACGATAGCCCAAGACTCCCCAGTGTCCCAAAAGAACATCAAGACCACACACATTGACAAGAGTCACATCGACATTCAATTGGAATAGATCCATTGACAAGAACAAACTTGTTGATCCAACATTCTCAGGTCTTACCGAAGACCAACATTACCGCGATGCTGACCCATGCATGACCATCGACAAGAGTCTCCTTGACGAAACTCTTCATCTACAATTCTATCATCATCGAGAGTTAGCAATATCATGTCAATAGTTCAGGTCAGACTAATGAGTTCCATTAGCAAGATCGACCATTACTCTCACCAATCTAATCACTTCAAGCCTTCAAAACTAAGTTACTCATCGACAAAACATTCTAGGTGTCTCATCAATTTTTCTCTTTTGGGAGGTTCAGATCAGTAAGTTTGAGGCACATGTCTCCAACAATTTCAAACCTACTATGATATTCAAGCATTTACATACACTCATTGAAATGATAAGCAAGAATAGCATAACACATCCATTGGAAACCAACAGAAAAAAATAAGATAACCATTGATTATATTATGTTTTGTATAATCTATATAGAGGAGAGTGATATATAGAAAATTCATACTATTTCTATTAGATGTATATCATTGCTATTATCATTAAACCATATACATATTTACTAACCATTTCCCTAAAATTTATTACTAGAAAGTTGAGTATTCATTCCTTTTTTGTGTGTAAACCCTTCAACATAAACTATCTAGTGACCTCATAAAATTCAACCTTGAAATCCCTTTTATAAGACAAGGGAGAAACAAGCACTAGAATGAATTACACTTACATTTCACTTTCATTCCAAAATGAATTTCACTAGAAAGTGAGAATATTCCCCAATTAGTTGTAAAGAAATCATTTATAATTCAAGGGAGAATAAAAGAAAAAATCCAAAAAACTATTTGTAAGGGAAGACCCGCTGGTTTTCAAAAAGTGTCACTATCACAACATAAAAGGCATGCAAATTGTCACACTAGACCAAGAAAAATCACCATCAGTATTGAATGTATAGATAAACAAAGAGCCATATTAAAACACACTAGACAAGGAAAACAAGTTAATACAAAGGACCAAATACTAAGCACCAACACAGAGAAGGAATGGGGGGCTAATTTTCCTTGTCATCAGCAAAGTAGGTGTCCCGCTCAAGGTCCATATTGAAAGAAAAGTAGCCATCACCACCTCATCTTCAAAATCAACCAAATCAGTCATTGTCATGAGATACTGGTGGTAGCGAGAGTCAATTTCATCTCCACTATCAGAAGAATCATCTAAGACTTCAATGGGAGAATGGTGATGTCCCATGTAAGCCCAATGATACCTATTCCTTCATGTAACTTCCCTCTCTGCCCTATTAACTTTCTTCTCATTACCTTTGGATAATTCTTCTAAGACAACTCATCCTCTTAGATGATAGGTATGTTTGAGAACACCCAGTGCAGACTTTTTGGAAGCCTTTTCTTTTTTCTTTAGAGTCATAGGGATTTCAGGTATATCCCATTCACTTCAGGAGGAATCCTCCTTAGACTCAAGAGGGTTGAGTCTCTTAGACCTATGGATAGGGCTGATAATCACACTTACCTTTCCCATTCCCTTAACAACTTATTAAATTTTCCCAAAGAAAAGACACTATCCTACCAAAAAATAACCAATTCAAATTTACATTTACTGTGAGACTCTTAATTCTCATGAACAATCAAATGGAGAGAATAATCAAGCAAGTGATCAACATTAAATAGAACAACAAGAGAGTGTTTGCATTAATTTTCAAGAAAGCTTGAGCGAGGACAAAGACCATCAATTACCTTGATTTTGAACCTTCGTCGTCGATCATACCTTGAAGTGAATCAATGGATAGTTAATCAAGATGATTAATGATGAGGGTATGTACAAGATCATGATGGGCCAAAAAGTGGCGATATGATGGGTATGTATAGGGTATGTGGCTGATGACCTTTTTCTTACCCAAAATTGATCAAATGAAAAGGGCTTTTAAAGTAGATTCTCACCTTTCCATCAATATAAATTATGCTTTACTTTGAATTTAATAAATAATTACTATTCATTTTCTATTTGAATTATGACTAAAGTCCTAATTGATAGGTTGATGGAAAAACATCTATAGCTTTCAAACAATATCACATTTTTTGAAATTGAAACATGTGTCACATTCTTTGCTTCACATATTATAGGATTAAAAAAAAAAAATTGAATTTCATGAAGTTTTGACCAAGTTAAGGTGGTCAGACATATGGTTTTTATATTTTTTAAAATTGTAATAAAAAATTAATAATTAATTATTTACTTGGAAAAAAATTACAAAAAGTATGCATCACATCAAAACATGAGTCCTCTACTTATATCTAAAATCTTATAAAAAAATATTATCATTTTATTGTGGTTAGGGTAGTTAGACAAACACCTACTTATTTTTTCCTTGAAATTAAAGTACTACTACATTGAAATTTCAAATTTTCACGAAATAGATTTTAAAAATTAAAAAATAAACCTAGTAGTTTAGAAACTACATTCTATTTGCTATAGATTCTATTCTTACATATTTTTGAAATAATAGAGATAACTTATTCAAATTTTTACATCAAGTTTCCTAACTCAGATTTTTCTAAATTTTTTGCCACTCAAGGGCCTATTTTTTCCATGATGATCTTGCACACACCCATGACAAGAATAGAAGCATGCGTTTGATACTTCTCCATAATCATAAAACTCAAGTGAGATAATCATCCATGTAGTTTACATATTAACCACACACTTAATGTTTAACCAAACCTGTCATGTCACATTTACCCATTTGCCCATGGGAATTAATTTTCTTATAATTAATT
>VDFB02089908.1:0-18218 GCA_007258455.2 Sequoia sempervirens
ATATGTATAGACATTTTGATGGTTTATGTGATAGTCATGTGGATTTGATTCTTTTTTTTCTCTTTAGAATTGGAGTGTGCTCTAAGTATACTCTTGGTCAACTCACCTTGCATTCATCATTCATTTGTATGATTTTAATTGCATAATAAATATCTTTGAATACAATGGAATAGCAAGAAGTGGCATAAGGTGTGTTAATTTGGATCATAATGGTTAGTAAGAAGGGCATGAGGACAATGAAATTTGAATTTGATGCCCTAGATTTCAAGGTTCATTTCTATATTTTATGAGGTTGATATAGTTCAATCTTACATCCTATAGAAATAATTTGAAGGGATAAAGTGCTAATTGAAATTAATGTAAGACATGGGTAAAATAGGGATGGATAGGGATCAAATTATGAGTCAAGACTAACATAAGTATGTCACGTCAATATGTTACCACATGAGACACATCGCAAGACTAAATGGGAAATAACATGAGTATGATAATTTCACCATTATATTTTTCTCCCACTTTAATGTGCACGTGAATTTAATATGAAAATGCATTTCAAAGGCCAAATTAAAAGTAAATATTCAAACATTGGCAAGAGGATATGAGTCCTTAACATACCAAATAATTCTAACGATGTATTCTCTGATGATGTGATATTGAAGGAATGGCGATAGGGAGCCATAGTGTTGTATTGTAGGCTAGGGCTTTTAGGCCTTAGTAGTGGATTGGGCCTTCCCTCCATTTCCCAGTTTAGCGTGCAGGGGTTTTTGCTAGTGCGAGGGTAGCCTTTGATTAATGTGGGGTGTTGCATGCAAGGTTAGGGGTACTTTATTTGGTCTATTTTTTGCAAGGTGTTATCATGAGGAGGATTTGGCGTGGATTTTGGGGTTTTTCTTTGGTATGTTTTTTGTAAGGGGTTTTTGTGAGAAGGATTCAGTATGGGGGTAATGTTACAGAGGGTGGTGAGCAATATTTTTTCCTTTATCTAGTTTCCTCACTACTTATGGTGCTAGGAGAGGATTATGGGCTTTTTGACAATGAATTTTTCTAAGATTTTATTAGGGTAGATCCATCCCCATTAGACCATTCCAAAGCAATCGATTTTTTAAGAAAAGCCTTAAATGAGGGGAGCTCATCTTCGATAGAGGGTCCTTGGGCTTCGAAGGTAAATGGTTGTATAAAAAGAATTCTCTCTCATCCAATTTTAGTAATTCAACCAAATTCAATAATAAAGGATGTTAACTATTTGAGTAGCCATGATTTAATTTGAAAGTTTATGGGGATTTTCCTTTCTCAGCTATTTTTGGAATTGTGGGCTCATCAAACTTGGAATCCAGAGGGAGATATGGAGGTTATGTAGACAAATAATAACTATTTCATGATGGTTTTTGTAATATAGGGGGATTTACTACTCACAAGTTCTCTTCGTTCAGAGAGCCTCATGGGGCGAACTGCCCTATACTACCTTAATGGAACAACAACGAGAGTTTCAGAATCTAAAAGAGTAGGTCACAGAGATTTTCTAGATAGACTGTCAAGCTCTTGGCCAAAGGACGACAATGCGGTCCTAGAGGCACACTGGCATTTCATACAGACCATAGAACGAGAATGTCTCAAAAAATAGCAAAGTGAATGCTTCTATCTGATTGCTAAGAACTTACAGAATATAGGGAAATAACAGAAATTGATAGAACTAAAATAAAGAAGTAGAGATGACAAAGATAAGGAGGAGAAAGGAAACACCTACAACCACGTGAATGATGAAGCTTCTAGCTCATGGGTTTCTTCAACACCACCTCCACCAAGAGCACTCAAGGCTAATGGGGGAGAAAATAAGAGGAACTCAAGCCTCTGCTACCATGGTGTTTTGTTCCACACTTTCTCTATTGAAGTGGTGGAGTGTTGATGTTGCTGCTATGAAGTGTAAAGTGTTTGGAGATTGAAGAGATGGTGAAGAAGTTGCTTGGAGCTTGTGAATGAAGTGCAGAAGTTGTGAAGAGATAGTAGAAGCTGAAATGCATGTGGAAGGAGTGAATTTGAAGGAGAGATGAAGAAAATGGCCATATTCAGGTTGATTGGCCGAGGAGGGCGTTATAAATCAACCCCTAATGGGAAGTGTAACACCTTTGTAGGCTCTGGATGCGGGAATCTATCAGGGACGTAAGCGCACCATGCAGACGTCTACACGTCGCATAGGCTCCCCAATAGAAATGCCTCCATCGATGCTCAAAACAGGCACCAAGTGTGATGCAAGAAGTGGGCTTAGGTGGAATTAAGCCTCCGAACTTGCTTTTCTAAGGCGGATAAAGGAAAAAAAGGGGATTTTCACATGGGGTGCAAATTCACTCTTATACATTTTTCCCCCACTTTAGCAAGCATGAAAATTGATGAGTGCTTGGTAAAGTAGATCAAGAAAGAGTAGAGTTAGAAATGTATACCTGAATTATTGAGGAAGTGGACCGCAATCTAGCGAACCTGAAAGTGCAAGGTCAAAAGAGGACTTCATAATTTCGCGGAACTATGAAGCTGGAGAGAGAGCATATACTCGGGATGAAGAAGGTGCAGATCTTTGATCCAGTATATACACAAGAGGAGAGAAAGATGGAAATGAACAAAGCGCATGGTGAAAGCAAAACCCGCTCAGGAGTAGAACCCGCACCACAAAGTAAGTGTGTGATAAAAGCAAACCTCGCTCGAGGAGGAAAACCCGTATCACAAAAGAGATGATAAAAGCAAACCTTGCTCAAGGAGGAGAACTCGTATCACCAAGAAGCGCATGGTGAAAGAAAAACCCGCTCAGGAGTAGAACCCACACCATAAAGGAGGTGATAAAAGCAAACCCCGCTCAAGGAGGAGAACCTGTATCACCAAAAGGTGCATGGTGAAAGCAAAAGCGGCTCAGGAGTAGAACCCGCACCACAAAAGAGGTGATAAAAGCAAACCATGCTCGAGGAGGAGAACCCGTATCACCGAAAAGCGTGTGGTGAAAGCAAAATCCGCTCAAGAGTAGAACCCGCACCATAAAGTAGGCATGATAAAAGCAAACCCTGCTCGAGGAGGAGAACCCGTATCACAAAAGAGGTGATAAAAGAAAACCCTACTCGAGGAGGAGAACCTGTATCACCAAGTAAGTATGTAAAGGAGCTCTATAGGTTCTCGGTCCTGCAAAGCGAGTAAGCAGATAGTCACGCAAACCATCGTCAAGTTGAAAGGATTTCAAAGGGGTCCCTTGGGAACCCTTCAAAAGGAAGAGGGGTCCACTCAAGGGCTGCACTATTTGAAAAGCGAGGTCTAGTTAGGCTACCCTCAAGCTAGATGCAAAAGTTGTGAAATAGGTCTAGTCGGGTTGCCCCCAAGCTAGAAGCTAATGAATTCATTCGAGAGGAAAAACTTTCAAAGAGGTTCCTCGGGAACCGTTCAAAAGAGAAAAGGGGTCCACTAAAGGGACACTTCACTTGAAAGACATAGAGAAGAAAGGGGGGTCCTTAAGAAGGACACGCATCTCTGAAATGAGTTATCACTGCCCCCGAATCATGCAAAATACTTAGAATAGGATAGAGGTGAACCTCAATATCACTTGTCAAGCAAAGAAAAGGAAGGTGCACCAATCAAACGGGAGTTTGATGGAACCTAAATCAAGAAGTTTTTGAATTTTGTCCTTCAAGGCTTTACATTCGCTAGTGGAATGGCCAAGCACTCGATGGTATGCACAAAAAGGATGTTCTCCTTCATCATGTTTATGAATTTTATCACATGTAGGAGAAGGAAGAGTGATTAAGTGGGCTTTTAGAAGCCGCAACAAGATACACTCTTACTCAGATAAAGGATGAGGAGTAGGAAGGAACCATTTCTCTTGTGGAGAAAGGTTTGACTTCTCACAAGAAGAAGAAGAAGGCACAAAGATAGAATACAAAGGCGGATAAATCAATCCACGAGAATGAGGTTGAATGGAATTCATGTCACCATTCAACTGTGGTTTTCGTTTAGATTGTTCATTCAAGCAACCAAGCCCTAGATTACGCTTATGAAGCAAAAATTATATAGGGACCTAAATTCCTTGCTTGTTACACCCACAACCTTTACGCTCATAACCATATTTAGAGACAAGCTTAAAGCCAGGGCCATAATGCATTTGTAGATCTTGAAAAGGAGGATCTTCATAAAGAGAATTGTCCAAACAACGAAGATCACACTCCTTTATGAGATTGCCATTATCCTTCTTAATAGGACTACCGGAATCAACCTCCTTAACATAAGTATGGCCATCTTCCTTAGAAGGAGGATCAACACCAAGAACATTACAATTTACATTCACCTTACCCCGCGATACAAAAGAGGAAGCATCTTCGATAGCGGGTGTGGATGATGTTGTTGGAAGGTCTAAGCGGATCAGGTTGACTTTATATTCCTGGATAAAGGAACCTGTAAAGTCTAAGGAACCTCAATCATCACCAAGACATGAATTCCTTTGAGGAGAGGTAGGAGTAGACTGAAGCAAGTCCCACAGTGAGACCTTATCCGGAGTAACCCGAGGTTGCTCAACAAGATTGTAATCACTAAGTGCTTTAGTCGTAGGTCTAGGAGCTAAAGAAAGACCTAATTCTTATTCATTCTATTCTCATAAGTATGGGCTACTGCTCTATAAGAGGGAGCCTTAGAAAGATCAAGAGAACCACCATCAAATGGAACACCATCAATAGAACAAACCCTTTTAGAAGAAGGACTAGCTGGAGTCACGTAAATAATTGGTCTCTTAGGCCTTTGAGAGGCAGTGGAGACACATACTGCATTTACAGAATCGTCACAACTAGTAGAACAATTACTTGAATACATACTCTCAACATCAATCCAAACAGGATCAAATGTGGAATAGTTATTTGAAAGAACATTCTGAACATTGATCTAGGGAGAATCAGATGTGGAAAGAGATTCATCATTTGCTAATGCAACCTCTCTAGGAAAGAGTGCATCAGAACAAAGATGAGATTTACCATTCACCAATGCATCATCTCTAGAAGAGAGTGCATTGGAAGGTATAAGAGACTCATCATTCACGAATGCATCATCTCTAAAAGAGAGTGCATTGAAATTAAGGGAAGGTAAAGTAACATTAAGAAAGGTATTAATGATTTCACCTTCTTGCAACAAAATATCCTCTGAAGCAAGAGGACATTCGTGGGAAGGATCAAAAATATCAAGTGACATAGGAAAATCCAAGTCACCATCACATGCATTAAATGGAATATCATTAATATTTTGAACAAACTTAGATACAAAACTAATAAAAGAAGATATTAAATCCATTACAATTTTTTTGGTATTTTGTATGTTCTAGTAATTCACGTTTTTGAAGGTCTCCAGAGCGGAATTTGAGGTTGGAACTTGTGCCAGTCCCTAAAATTCAACTGTTGAAGGCACTTGTATTTTAGAGACTAAAAAAGTTCTCTAGGAGACCTTTCCAATGGTGCAAATGGTTCTAAATTCTGAGCACCGAGTCAAAACTTATGACCCTGCCAAGTAGGGGTAAATAAATTCCTAGTTTTTCGAAGAACACTATTCTTCATGTCAATTTCACCAAAATATAATATAGGGGGATTCGCTACTCATGAGTTCTCTTCATTCAGAGAGCCTCATGGGGCGAACTACCCTATACTACCTCAATGGAACAACGAGAGTTTTAGAATCCGAAAGAGCAGGTCATAGAGATTTTTTGGACAAACTATCAAGCTCTCGACCAAAGGACGACAACGCAGAAAATGGACGACAGTGCGGTGTGTTGGCTTCCCAGAGGCGCGCTGGCATCTCGTACAGACCAGAGAATGAGAATGTCTCAGAAAATAGAAAAGTGAATGCTTATATCCGATTGCTAAGAACTTACAGAATATAGGGAAATAACAGAAAGTGATAGAACTAAAATAAAGAAGTAGAGATGACAAAGATAAGGAGGAGAAAGGAAACACCTACAACCGTGTGAATGATGAAGCTTCCAGCTCATGGGTGTCTTCAACACCACCTCCACCAAGAGCACTCAAGGCTAATGGGGGAGAAAATGAGAGGAACTCAAGCCTCTTCTACAATGGTGTTTTGTTCCACACTTGCTCTACTGAAGTGGTGGAGTGTTGATGTTGTTGCTATGAAGTGTAAAGTGTTTGGAGATTGAAGAGATGGTGAAGAAGATGCTTGGAGCAAGAATTGCGAATTGAAACCTCTGAAATAACACTAGAACTGTTAGATTTCCAAAAATCAATGGTGGTCATTTTATTACTTATTAAACAACCAAAATAATATTTTATCATTAACTGGCTACCAATAGTTGAAGGTCGCTTAAGTTATGACAAGCCTTTGGAGTTATCATGGTGACCGACCCCTCGACCTAGGTGAATGAATCACGATGGGTTTGAGAAATGAATGGTCGAGGCAGGGAAGTGCCATGTAGAACGATTAGAACCATTGAAGGAACTATAGCAAGGTGTGAAATATTAAGGAAATATTAAGGAACTAGTGTTAAAGCCTGTGCTACTAAAGGAGCCTTTTAAGCACGTGTTTTAAAGGTAAGAAAGACATCTTAATCTGGGTCGTCGATCTAGTTTGAGGCTTATGCACAGGTGAATGGTCTTAAGGTAAAGAGCACACAAATGTGAAGCACCAGATTTAATCTGGGCAGCTCCCTGCCTCCCCATTGCTGAAAGTTACACACGGGTTAAACCCAACAAGGAAGCGGGGAGGCTAAAAGTTGAAACGTGGATTTTCTAGCAGGTAACTTGGAATAATATTGTCACAATTTTTTCAAAATAATATTGTCACATCAATGATTAAGGATTCAAGTGGTGAATTAAATGTTAAGTGTGAGTATTTGATGTCATTATCTTCGTTCTAACTTCTATATATACTTCACCAACTTGATGTTCGTCATATCATTTATAATATATTTGGCTTTGATTTCTTTCTTCTCTATTCTCAATTTAACTGTGATATTATGGAGTCTTCATGGCATGTCATGCTACCCAAATGTTTTTGGGAGAAAAGAAGGGACGATGCATACGACAAATGAAAGTTGGGTATGGTTTTAACAATTCCTTGTGTGTAGGTTGAGGATGTTATAAGAATAATTGTGGGTAGGAAATGGCTTCAGAACAACCCGCGTGCTCTATATTTTGAGGTAGCTTCGGCTTTCTTGTCCAATTGCATGGACATTTTGTTCGATAAATATTTTGTGAAGATGCTAGCAATATGTTATTTGCATCCTTTCATTTACTCTATTTCTTCATTGGAGTTGGCACTGGAGCATTACAATTTTGAAAGTGGGTTAGTGCCTATTGGTGGAATCTTCCAGAAAGAGGAATTGCATGATTCTACAATGTAGGCTCTTTCCCTAGTTAATATGAGATGGGTTTTGCTATGTGATACGAAAAATGAATCATTAAAGAGTCTAGAGTTTTGAAGGAAGGTTTTGGGTGATTCACTTTTCTTCTCTCTTGTTACTTTTTAAATTCGATTCACCTTCTACTCAAACACCTTGTTGATGACCTTAGCTAATGTTACAAAAAAAATAGTAATAAATTGTGTGACGTGTCACGTGTCTATATTTTATTGTACATCGTAACAGTTCTTGTAATATGTATTTTGTGACTATTTTTTTGTCACGGTTAGTGGCTTTTTGGCCAAGCTAGCTATGTACTATGTACTTCAATCTTTAGCAATAGCTACTTAAATTAAAATACTTTTTGTGGCTCCATTCTTATAAATCATTTTTGCTTTGATCAATATAAAAATGTGGCTTTTAAAACTAATAGTAATTATCAACATATAGTTTTGATCATAAGTAAGCAAAATTTATTGTGACTTATTAGTGGACATTGATAATGAGTAAGGTAAAATAAGCCATTTAATTCTCTCTTTCAATGCATCGAACTACTCTACCTTTCATTTATTCAATTGAAATTCTCAATCTTTTTGAAGAAAGTGTGGTTGCGGTATTGCAGGCGGCAGCAAGGATTAATGCCATATAAACATCTGAAGCAATTGATTGGATAGCTTTATATTGAAAATTGCACAATGTACTGTATAATCCTAGATGGTGATGTCATTAATCTAGTGATCTAGTGAAACAATATTTGTAATGATTTCATATCATTTGAGTGGCACTGGGGATTTTGACAACTTGTCAGCTTGAGGTACAGTTTGCATGTATCCAGACGTCGATCAAATTAAACATTTTAATTGTAAATGTAAGGCTTAAGTTACACGAATCGATTAAGTTGGTTTTTTGGTTTGTGTGAATCACTATTATCATTATACCCAACTTGGTTTTTTGGTTTACGTGAAATGCGATTATCATTATACCCAGCCTCACATGTGACATGAGTCACAAGTAAGCAGGG
Source organism: Sequoia sempervirens (assembly GCA_007258455.2). Taxonomy (NCBI): domain Eukaryota; kingdom Viridiplantae; phylum Streptophyta; class Pinopsida; order Cupressales; family Cupressaceae; genus Sequoia; species Sequoia sempervirens. Next base: position 8,379 of record VDFB02089908.1, read on the forward strand.
ATCAAGCTGGTAGCGGCACTAGTGGCCCATAAATAGGGATAGTGAGCACAACTGAAATCATTCGTTGAAGGCTAAAGGCTTTACTAATGAGTGCAATGTTCTGAATTGTCATAAGGGTATTCATTTTGTAGGGTTAATAAGGATTCAGGAAGAAGATGATGTGGTATTATTGAGGATACTCTAAATTTTCCTGCCTCCAGTTATGTAGTTATAGAGTAAAAGACAAATTTCCTTCAAGTTCAGAATGGGTGGAATTGGAAAGAAGTTGATCTGGTTAACCTGACTTCTGAGGTAGGTTTTGAACCAGGATGAGGAGCTCTGATGGAGATAAGTGTTATCCTATTGCATGGAGGCTACGTGCAAAAGATGGGAGTAATTTTACTACCCCTCATCTTCTGCATGACTCTGGTTCTCAAAGGGGATAAGTACATTTTGTATCTTCACAACTCCCATTTCCCCAGCATGGTTCTCTAGGCAAGCCCCATGCATTTATTTTGAGAGCGCATGATTGCCCAGGAAAGTCTCATACATTTATTTTCAGTGCCACTGCCCATGGTTGAAAGTACCATGCATTTATTTTCAGAGCGACATTTGTATTACGTTGTCACCAGTGGTCCAACAGAAGCTTGACACATTCATTTGTATTTGTATTATGTAAAGTAACATATATTATTTATACAAAATAGGAGCTTGGTGCTTGCATGCTCTACTCATCTTTAAAGAGATATGTAATCATGTGACATTGTAATTTAGTTGTAATAAAATAAATGGTTTTGTTGTGTTATTCTTCGTTATTCATTTACAGTAAATAATTATTTTCTAAGTTTAGTGTCTATGAATCTATTCAAATCATTTTTTTTCCTTTAAGAAATTAAGTATTATCTATTTATGAAATAATTGCATGCAGATTTAAAAAGTAAAACATAAAGCAATACAAATGAAAAAAGAAAGTTGCCATCAAATTGACAAAAAACATTATAAACACTCAAAAATTGACACTCTTGTTAGGGTTTACCGAAATATTATTGATTTCTAATTTTTTGTTGACCTTCTCCCCTAGTTCCCGATATCATTATTCATTTTATTAAGTCCTTTGCAACGTTAAGTTACTGGCCCCTTGGTCTTGATGTCAATCTTGGCACACTAAAGTTTAAAACAACTTTAAAACACATGTTTATTGTTTATATCATAAATTACTCAAGTTTCAACCATTCGATGAACATTTGATGTATGGTTGTAGTTGCATTTCATAATGAAATGCACAGAGTGCTAGGCTTGCGAAATTAAACCTCTGGAATCACCCTATAACCATTAGATTTACAAAGATCAACGATTTAGAATTTGTTGTCAATGTAGGACAACCATGTACTAATTGTGTAGTCCGGAAGCAACACGTTGAAATTTCAATGTTTCATTCACTTTAATTTTTTGTTGATCTCCCTCAATTCCCGGTATCATTATTCATTTTATTAAGTCCTTTGCAATGTTAAGTTACTGAACCCTTTAAAACACATGTTTATTGTTTATATCATAAATTACTCAAGTTTCAACCGTTCGATGAACATTTGATGGATGATTGTAGTTGCATTCCGAAAAGAAATGCACATAGTGCTAGGCTTGCGAAATTAAACCTCCAAAATCACCCTATAACCATTAGATTTGTACAAAGATCAATGGTTTAGAATTTGTTGTCAATGTAGGACTAAATGGCTTGTTTTAAATGTTGTCAGCCATGTACTAATTGTGCATTTCTAAATGCTATTAGCCATGTACTAATTGTGTAGTACAAAAGCAACACATTAACATTTCATTCACTTTAATGTTAAAAAAAAAAAACACTTTCTACTGCTAAGTGATTTTCTTTTTAAGTGAGAGGGTCAACACATGGGGAGATTTCAGTCTTCAAATTGCTCATTGCATTGCACCACCCTATTCTGGGTTCCACTGTTCCACTTCCAACAAATCCATTCCAGTTTCCCCAACTGTCAGCATTAATCTTTTCAAGATTCAAAATCCGGGTAAGTGAAAGAATTCCTGTGGCTACATTTCATCATTTGACGTTTCTTAAAATCTTATTTTTTCAAACTTTGAAGTTTGGGTTTAGGGTTGAGAGACTTAAGAATTAAGAAAAATTAAGTAGGACTAATAGGGAATTCACAATTTCACATTGTATAAGCATGTCTACCACTATTACCACTAGAGCAATGTCAAATAAAAAAATACATTATGCAAAATTGCTTAAAACCTTAGGTTTCACTGATGAATACCATGATATTTATGATCCTAAAATCTATGGTAGGTGTACCTCTGAACTTAGATTTTCATCTCAGAATAAGGCTGCAAAGAAAATGCAAGTTAATAGTATCAGTACACTATGGGTAACTAGATTAGGGCGCATGATGTTACATGAGGTTTTCCCTTGCCCAAAATTTATCATGGTTTGTGCCCACAATTATGATGATAACAAAAGAGTAATTGTTAATAAAGATAGAAAAGAAGAATTGTTATCCATTAATGCATAAGAACTTGGAAAAGCATTGGGGTTTACAACCAAAGAATTTGGAAACGTCCACATTGACCTAGAAAAGCTTGCTAGTGATTATGAAGCAGTGGATGAAAGGGATAAAAAGGATTTCATAAATAAAATAATTTTGGATACCAAAGAAGTTAGAAACAAATTGAAAGGTGATCATATGCCTCCTTATGATTTTGATATTTTTAAACCATGGGTTCAAGATACTATTTCCATGCTAGCATTTTGCCTTGGATTGGATAACAATTTGTAAGTGGGTGCAAGCCTCCTTGAAATGGCATATAATATCCATTATGGTGTTCATGTCAAATATAACTATATTGAGCACATTGTATAATCCATGCATAAATATTTTTTAATGATTAAAGGAGGTCCCACCAAGACATTTAGGTTCACAACCTACTTATGCTATTTTTTTCTACTCAAATTTTGAGGAATGTTTCAGACCAACAAGCTTTAGATTCAATCCTATAGTAATGCTCAGGAAAATCAAATGGCTCCAGTATATGATTGGACCACTAAGATAAGGATGCATGATTCTCGAAGGAGCTATAGTCATTTTGTAGACTACTTTTTAGGCTCCATTGCATCAAGCAATTACAAATACTCCAATGCCTAGATTGCTTGTCATGTAGAAATTGAATTCAACTAGGAAAAGAAATACAATTGGTTGATCGGTACTTAATGGAAGAATATATTGTGCTATGATTTTATGGATCAGGAGTAGAACCATACAAACTTCCAATACATGTGATAAAAAGGGTTTTTGCATTGGAATATGTAAGGCAGATGAAGAGTATTGATGAACTACACTTTGTCAATCAGGGGAAGAAGACCTTATTTCCTTCTTTACCTTTTTCATGTGGAGGGTTCACATTCGAGAGAAAAGCATTTAGTGTGGCACATGATCTTTTGAATTTTTTGAATTTTGATGATTTCTGTCACTGGCAGTATGATCCATGTGACACCATTAAAGAAATGATTATGGCCAATAAGAATGTTGCAAGTAGAATTCAACATCAAAGTAAACCCTTGCTTGAAAACTTGAGAAACGAGGATTCTTGGAATGAGAAAGGTATTTCTTTGGAACAATTGTTAGCATAAATTATGGCATTGCATCGAAAGACAATCAGGAGGTACAATAATTTTTATGAAAAAAGTGATAAACCATCTAGTAGAGTAAAAATGCCAGATTCTCTAGATAAGGAAGTTACAACTAAAAATTGGTCACGATAAAAAATTACTGCCTTTTGGTCTATGAAGAAGGAGCTAGATGATCCAAGAGCTCTTGTAGAGTATGGAGGTAACGAAGAAGATCGCGAGTTTAGAAAATTATGGAATATAGAGCATATCAATGAACGTGAAGATCAAGAAACTGATGATGAATGTAATGATGATAGGGAAGAACAGAGCCATGACAATTTCAAACCTAGTTTAAGTGAGGCCACAAAAGAAGCATATACTTCAGGAGCAACCATAGCTGAAAAAATGGGTTATGAAGGTGGTCCTTTTGGGTCCCAAAGACAAGGCCCTTGGATGGTAACAAATGTAGAGCATAGAAAAACAGTTGATAAATCTGGCCTTGGGCTTGGAGGTGAAAAATTAGACTAAGGGCATACAAGTCAATTTGTTAGAGCTTCAAATCCTCATCCTCATGGTCAGATACAATCACAACTAGGACATGCCCATGGTGGAGAGCTTAGTGCAACTGGCACTGCCTCTGGTGGCGATGGTATGGGTAGTAGTACTAGTAGTGGTCAACATGTGCTACAACAACAAATTACACACAAGAGGACAACAAAAAAAGATAGCACACAAACACTAGGTGATCAAGGCATACAAAAGAGGCAAAGGATTTTGACAGGTCCAAGTCACACTACCAGTGGATCCACCACAAAGGAGTTATTTCTAGGCACTCCCCCACTACCAGTTAGTGTGGCTGCGACATCATTAGCAACTACAAGTACTCCTATTCCTTCACCATTCAAGCATTCCATTGTTCTTGTCCCCAGGTTTTGATTACATTGAAGAGTTTAAAAAGAAATCAAACTTGTACAAAAAAGAAAAGAAGCAACTGATGGAGAGTGCATCTGTTGTAACTTCAGATCCTGCAACAACCATGGTATTACCCACATTTGACACAAATAAAGAAATCATGGATTACACAATTGTTGTTCCCACAGTTCAAAAGAAACCAACAAATCAGATGGATCGATCTGAATTCTAGGTGAGAAATTTTCAATTGGATTTTTCTGGACTAAAAAATACTAACAAAATTAATGTATCAAAGAAGAAAAATGAATTGGTGGACACATTATTGCTAAAGCAAGATAGAGAGAAAAAAAGATTGCAGACTCAAATAGAAAAGTTACAAGAAAACCTAGCAAATGATGAAGCAAAGAGGAAAGCAACAGATAACAAAAGCAATGAATTAGAAAAAAGAATAAAAAAATCTACCTCTACATCAACAAGCAAAGAGGATAAATAAAATGAGAGAAGTGAATGAACTGAAGCAAAGCCTAGATGAGAGCAATAAGAAAAATGATGAGGAAAAATCCACTTTAGAAAAATTAAGACAAAGCATTGCGAATGGAAATGCATAGTGGGAACAAAAATTGGAGAAAGAGAGAAAAATAAATGAAAGATTGGAGGCAAAACTGATGGAAGCAAGATGAAATTAACTCTTGTCAAAATAAGTTATTTTCATTTTGTAGAGAAAAAATGAGGCATATGAAACAAAAGATATGGGATGAAATAATGCAGAGGATTGATCATTTGTGTGACATGTTTCAATTGATTGATACTATCAGACTACATTATAAGAAGCTCAACAAATATTTAGTGGACAAAATAATGTGTTGGCATTAGAGAAATCTACAAATCAAGTTCAATAAACAGTATACAAAGCCAGTGACAATGATTTGAAATCAAAAGGGATTAATAATTGGGTTGCTACCTCGATGAAGTTGTCATCTATCATTGAAAAGTGTTTGAGAATGCGTGGAACAAAGGAATATTTGCATTTGGCTACAGACAAGATGAAGAAGGTGGATGAAAAGGTAAGGAACTTCACAGAGCTTGGTTTTCCAGAGACTTTTGACACAAATGAGCGATTCATTGGAAAGGATGATTTCAGAAAGAAGATGGAGGGTGCAAGGAAGATTGATTTGGACCAGTTTCCTCGTAACCTAGATGTGGTGAACTATTTGGATTCCATCAAACCACTGATAACCTTGAATGCAAAATTGAATGAAGAATTCAAGAAAGTTTCCAATTTCAATCATGAAATGTTAACAAATCTTCAAGTCAAACAACATGAATTATAACAAATGACAATTCCACCACTTGAACAATGGAAGTTTCTAGAAAAGGAGATACAGTGATTTGATTTTTGATAATATGAATTTCCAAGTTCCAACTCAACTCTATGCAAAGTTGTCTTTGAGCAAGATTTTGCATTGCCAATGCCTCTATGTATTTCTTCATGTGAAAATCAATAAAATATCTCAAATTCAATAATGTGTTGATGTTCAATTATTTGTATTATTTATTTTATCATTTGAAGAAAAATTCTAGTAGTGGTTTCAACTACTAGATACACATTAAACGATTGTTGATGTTCATTGTTGTATATGCTACTAATAATATTGTTAATATGTTATTAAGCATTGAGTTGAGTGATGAATCACCGAGTACATGTTTAAGTTTTAACACAATTAAAATATGAAATTATTAATAATATGTTAATTTAGCCATACAAACCTATGATTCCATCAGAGCATTTTAATTAATTCTTTGAATTAAACTTTAAAGCAGAGACAAAATCATACATTCAACCAAAACGATTGAAGACCAATAGAAGGTTCCTTTATCATTTTCTTAACAATTCATATGATAAAATACAGGAGAAGAGAATCTGTTCCAGAATATGCATTTTCTCATTCAAACGCCATCACTGTCGTAAAACCATTATGTCTATGGCTATTACAAACTTGAATTCATACCTAAGACTCAACACTAACTCTATTTCTTTTCACTTGAATTACAAAATTCTCTTACATGAGTTCAAAAGCTCTTTCAACCAAAAACCCATGCAATTGGCCTTGAATTCCCTTTTATAAGAACAAGGGAGCAAACAAGCTTCGGGAAAAAATACACATTAAGTTACATTTACATTTGACATACATTTGAATTTGAATTTCAAAACGTCCCCCAAAGGCAGTTACATTTGCATTTACAAATATGAGGGAGAATTTCATATGAGACAAAAACCATTTCCATTTGTTGGTGAAGATTCTCCTGCCTTCCAAAAGGCTCCTTTAGTCGGTGCAAAGTAATCTTTTCCATGAGAAAACACTATAGTCCACGTGCTTTAAAAACTTGTAGAAGAAACGCATAAAGTGAAAGAGAGAATAAACCAAAGTAATTCCACATCTGCAATCCTTGTCACCACATTTGAAACCGAGAAAGTGCAATATTTGAACATTAATATATCCAAGGCCTAATTTGTACTCGTTCCAAGCCATGTATTGCACTTCTCTACTGAACTTTGTTATTGTAGACCACCAACCAAAATTGATGTCACCCACTCCCACTTGCAGCAATTTATATGTCCAATATGTCAATATAGTTGGACTTCCATAATGCAAACTCCTCCTCTATAGGCTAGTCAAATCCCATGATATAGTTTGCCTTTTTTCTATATGGGCTATACCTGACTGCCACTTGTAGGCATCCATTAAAATCTGCAAAAACTATTCCTTCATATAGGGGTTAGTATTTCACAAATCTAACAAAATACCTCTATGAAATACCTTGTAAAGACTTCCAAATACCATACATGAAAAAATAAAAAAAACTAAAGCATTAGGAAAGCAATAACAAGTCACCTATTCCATAGTGGATTGGTGTCACATGTGCTAGTGACCCTTTCCCAACCCTTGATCAATAGCTAAATGATGATGTATTGCAATGGAGATGAAGAACAAGATTATTTCTCAAACCAAGAGAGTAACCTTGCATAAAATTGTGGATCCATGAATGAGAATGAAGGCCTTATTTTATAGATTTTGTTGATGAGAGATTGGCCAAGATGGTGAATGTGGGACTAAAGATCCTCCAATGAGAAGATGACACTTGTCAAATGATGAGTGGTCAATGGTTGTGCAAGATTAGGGAAATGTGCCCATGAGAGGGAGAATTTGAATTCAAATTTGAGAGTAAATGCTAAGTGGGGGACAAGAAAATGAGCAATAAATGCACTGTTGGAGGGACAAATCAACTTGCCTTTGAATTCAAAATTGAGGGAATATTCCCCATAAATGCCATGTTGATGGAAAATCTTGGATTTAATAAATCAATAAATTGATTTATATGTGCAAGTGGCTAGATCTAGATAATGCAAGTGGGATGGGATTAGTATTTAATCAGGGTTAGATTAAATAGATGATGATTATGCTGATTAGGTGAGTTGACTTTTAAGACTTTGATAATTGATTTATTTGAATTAGAAAATGATGGAATATGATTTAGGATTTGATTTAAATGAAGTCCTGATTTATTTAATTAAATGGATGATGCAAGATGAAGGTTGAATGATAATGTTTATTTGATAAATGACCTTAGGAAATGAGATTATTTAATGAATGGATGAAAGTGATGAATGGGCCTAATGTGAGACCTAATTTGACTGAATCCGATCGAATGCATAATGTTAATTTTGCATGTCTACATTTTGCCCCTCTTTGAAGCAATGTACTTGTTGCGTTGGTTCAAAGAATAACTTGCCTCGATCAAAATAAAAAAAATTCTAATTTTTCGGATGCCCCAATGGAAAGAAGTACACTGGTACATTGCCCCCTCAAGAGATCGGGCGAAAAGATTCGATTTGAGGGTCGATCTCGTGATAAAGAAGTTCAAAATGGATGGCTATGGATGATGATGCAAATGAGATGATTTTAAGATGCTTAGAATAACAAATCTATATTATCCTAAACAACTTAAATGGTGATATGATGCAAGATGGATGGGATTGATGATGTGATATGCTGTGATTATGCAATGGATGAGTTATGAGATGCTTAGACTAACAGATCTATATTATGATGATGATTATGCAATGCATGTGAAATGATCGATGTTTCCTATGATGTATGATATGAATGATATGTGGTATGCTGACGGTTTGTAGATGCAGGATGGATGCATGATGGATGCATGACGGATGCATGATGTTAGCGTGGAAATCAGATATGACAAGAGGATCCAACAAGTCCATGATTGGTCGAGACTTTATTAGAGATGATGATGATAGATGATGATGATGATTTGCTTATCAAGGATTGGGATTTTCAAAGGGTCACTTACTTTATGTTTGATAACACGCCTACGATGCATCAAAAGGTATAAGGACCGAAGGATGGCGTTAGCCCTTGAAAGTGTGATGGACTTTAACTTGACAAATAGATAGAATTATTCTTGTTCACGACATCACGAGAAACCTTGCTAGGATGCACTTTAAGTCTCAAACATCTCCGGACCAAAAACATGGAAATTATAACCAATCAATGCAATAATTAAGCAAGCTATACGACATCCTCCATACATATCTAACAAAGCAGAGTATTAGCCAAGTTATTTTACAAGAGCGTCCAGCAAGCCGTGAGACAAAGAATAATGATCGTTTATTCCTATCTCTCAAATCCTTCGTTGGATATCATCGAGAGGTCCTTGGACTGAGCGCAATAAGATACGTCAAAAGAAAAAGACCAAGTACACAAAGAAGTTGATGTTCTTCAATACCGCTAACCAAAAGGGAATGTGCTTTTAAGGATAAGAACCGAAACTTATTGCCAAAAGATAATGCCCATTGTAGGAAGGATACATCCTAGGACATGTTAGTGGATGGCGGCACGTCATTTCGTTTATCCAAAGTGTTCTTTCTGATAAATAATGCCCCTTGTAGGAAGGATTCATCCTACGACATGATGTTATCAGATGATTGATATGAGACTGTTTGGATGATGGACTATCGATACAAAGACTTGACCAACTTGTTTACGTACTGACTGAGACTTGAGACTTAACGCTTTTGAGCTTTACTTTTAACCTGCTAGACTTGTTTCTAACTGTTTCACCAAAGGTTGAGGATGACGATCAGTTTATTATGAATGGTGTTTATTGCGGGTGCAAGCGAGATGAGGCGGATGGATTTTCAAATATTTGGATTTTTTGGAATTTTGCAATGTTTTGAGGCTGTTTATGGTATTTTTTCGAGGTTTTACAAATGTTTTGATTTTGAGTTTTCC
>VDFB02089908.1:21502-94852 GCA_007258455.2 Sequoia sempervirens
TTCCTTGGTGCTTCCATCTCGAGGATTGCTTTGACTTTTTCCGGATCCACCTCGATACCCCTCATGGAGACTATGTATCCTAGCAGTTTACCTGATTGTACGCCGAAGACGCACTTCTTGGGATTTAGTCTGACCTTGTATTCCTCTAATCTGTCAAAGATAACACTTAGGGTTGCTAAATGATCTTGTCTTTTTCTTGACTTTGCTAGGATGTCGTTGACATAGTCTTCGACTGTTTTGTGAATCATATCATGAAATATCAGTGTCATGGCCAATTGATAGGTTGCTCCTACATTCTTTAGGCCGAATGGCATCATGTTCCAGCAGTAGGTTCCCCATGGGCAAGTGAAAGTTGTCTTGTGTTGATCTTCTTTTGCTATCATAATCTGGTTGTATCTTGAAAATCCGTCCATAAGTGATAGCATCTCATGCCCTGCTGTCATGTCTACTATCATGTCGATGTTGGGGAGTGGGAAATCATCCTTGGGACATGCTTTGTTCAAATCTCTGAAATATGTGCAGATTCTGATAGCTCCGTCAGGTTTTGAAACAGGTACCAAGTTCGATACCCATTCTGGATAATCAATTGGTCGGATGAATCCAACATCTAATAGCTTTTTGAGCTCCATTTTGACTAACAAAGCAATTTGAGGATGCATTTTGCGAAGCTTATGTCTAACAAGTTTTGCATCTGGATACACTACTAGGTGGTGGACCATAGTATTTGGATCAAGTCCTGACATATCTGCATAACTCCATGCGAAGTTTATTTATCTTTCCCTTAGGAATGTTGCTAGGAGTTCTTGCTCCTCTGATAATAGTGATTCCGCATAGAATGTGATATGCGGGGTCTCTTATGTTCCTAAGTTGACTGGGTTGCATTTTTCAGCCAAGACTGCTGACTTCTCTTGATGAATAGCTCTTAGGGGAAGATTGAATCCTTCATCCTCAGGCGCCTCAGAGAGGTTTTCACAGTTGGATACGTCCTTTATTTTTACTATTTTGTTGTCAGAGAGTGCCACGGTGTGGTTTTCACTCAAGGACTTGGATATGATTCTTAGTTTCTCACTTTTGCGACTGAAGGATTCAATCGTTTCCCCGTAATAGGCATGTGTGTCTAACTCCATTATGAATCCTGCCTTATGATCTCCATCTGGAATGTTATCCCTCAACCCCATGAATTCTGAGAGCGCTTCATCATTTTTGAATATATCGAGAACTGGTGGTACTCGTTGGTCATAGTCGATCAATTGGGGATAGACTAAGCGGATCTCATGATTTTGATGATTGGATTCGAAAGATAAGGTACTAATCATGAAAAGGGTGGTATCTTTGAATAACCTAGGTAGGTTGGATAATGTATCTTCGTCATCGCTACTAATATAGGGCTCAGTGATAAAGTTATGCATGTCTGTCCCTATGGGTATTAGGGAGTGCACTTGTACTAGGACTGGCTGAGGAGTAACATTAGCGGCTCTAACCAGAGGACTCCGGCCACGTATGGTTATTCTCGGAGGGGTACATCCAAGACCAAGATTTGTTATAGGTCGCGTCTCAGGCATGATTGGTATTAAGAGCCCATTGTCATTTTGTCCTAGTCTCTGATTTCAGTCATAGCCCATCGCAAGCATCATGTGTAGGCCTCTGCTTCTTTCATCCATTGGTAATTCAGGTGTCGATCTTTCATCTCAATACAACATGTTTGATGGATCTGCTTCAATTATCTCATGGCCAAGGTCTCCCCACCTTGTGAATTCAGGATAATTTTGAGGGATAGGTTTAGATGTAGGAGCTTGATTTTCTTGTGAGCATCCTAAGTAGAGTCTTGATTGTAGTAACTCTCTATCACAAAAAAGCATTGTTAGGGAGCCTATAACTTCCACAACCGTCCTCTTGGATGATGAGCTTGATATCGGATATGGTGGGAATGGCGGGTGTCTCTGTCGCAGAAGTGGACGTGAGAGTGGTGGGATTGATGTATGATGTGGATGGGCCTTCATCATTTTTCGGCACTTGGGGGATTTTGTAATATTTGGCTTCAAGGTTCTTGCAATATGAAAACGGCTCAGAATCTCCATGGACGGTAACCTCTTGTCCATTATGTGTAAATTTTACACATTGGTGGAAGGTTGATGCTACGGCTTTCATTGCATGGATCCATGGGTGTCCCAGGAGAATGTTGTATGGTAAGTCGAGGTCCAGGACCTGACAGGTGGTTTCCATAAGCATTGGCCCTACTTGGATAGGGAGCTTAATTGTGCCCTGAGACACTCTTTCTTGGTCATCATATGCTCTGATTGTTCTGCCCTTTCCTTTATCAATGGAATCTTCAGATATCTTTAACTGCTTGATGAGACTAAAAGAACAGATGTTCAAACCTGCACCTCCATCCACCAAGACCCTTTTGATTTTGCTTTTGTTCACAATGACCTCCAAGTGAAGTGCGCGATTGTGAGATGGTTGGGCGGGAAAATCTTGGTCAGAAAACATAAGGAGATTAGGTGTTATGATGTTTCCGACCATAGCTTGGAATTGTTCCGCATCAAGATCTGCGGGGACGGTGGATGAGGCTAATGCTTCTTCGAGGATCTTTTTATGGGCCGATGACATTTTTAACAACTCCATGATGGAGATGTGTGTTGGCGTTCTCTTGAGTTGGTCTACAACATTGTAGCTATACGGAACAACTCTTGATGAAGGGACTCTATTGGGTTGGGATGATCCTGCGATGGTGACTTTTCCGCCTCTTGTGGTGACTCCACAGTCTTCGGCATGGGCGCCCTTGATGGTGATTACCATCACGGTTTTCGATGAGGAGTTGTAAGCTTGTTGCATTGCTCTATGATTTACAACACCTGCTTTATCCTTGTTATTCCCTTTGTTGCCATGATTCGACTATCAGTTACGTGTAGATTTTAAGATCTACGATTGATGGGGTGCTACATTTATGATTCTTTTGTCGGTGAGATCTTGGATGATGTTCTTGAGTCTCGCTAATTATTTGTAGTGTGGCCTTTGATTTTGTGGAACTCACATAGTTGATTTTCATTGTACCAAGGTTTGACATCAGTTCTTGATAATTCTCAAATGTAGGAGCTTGAATGAGTTTTTTTGTGATTAGCTTTTCATGATGTCCTCAAGTGGTTCCCCAAAGTAGGGATAATGTTACTACGTTTGGGGTATGTTTTGCGTTGAGGTGGTCCTCTTTGGTGGGTTAGCAATAGTTATTGATAATTGCAGGATTATTGTTGGGTTGATATATTTGTGTGATGAGTGTTTTGGCGTTGTGGTTTGGATTTAGAGTTGCAGATTGTATTTTGGCATGGACCACTGTGACCACCTTAGGCGTCTGACATACCATCAGTAGTAAACGTTGTTTCTACCAAACCCATGTGGTTTATCATTGTATAGTTTGAGTGGCCGGTTTGTTTCACGGTTAAGTGATATGATGTTGATTCGATGGGTTGAGTCATAAGGGCTCTTTCAATGCTAAGCACCTTGGAAATCAATTGATCGTATGTGGTGATACCCTGAACTTTGAGATGGAATGATAGACAACTTTCAAGATTGGCTATGATTGTGCAGACTTGTTGTTCTTCTGGCATGGTCCATTTGCTCCGATTGGCCTTGGATAGCCATCGTTGAAGGAATGAAGTGAAAGATTCATTTTTCCCTTGTTTTAAATATGGTTCTTGACTAACATCCATTGCAAATGTTACCTGCGTGAGTTCTACAATAGATGCCTTGTAATCTCTTGGAATGTTCTAATGCACAATAGGTAAGCGAAGAACCACCATTCTATAAGCGGAACCCATGAAGCTTCTAGGAAATAACTTCGCGTGAATACGTGTCGTCATATAGAACTTCATGCAATGAACACAGAATTCCCTGATGTGATCTTCAGGATTTCCTGTCCCTTGATATTTGTCAAATTTGGGGATTTCAAATCCCTTAGGGAATGGTTTCATTTCTAAGCTCCTATCAAATGGATAGGGAGACAAGTTGCTTTGTGTTTTGGTTGTTCGCCCTGATTGAAGATCGAGTACTTGTTGCGAGAGCAACTTGAGTTGTGTCGTCATATCATTTTGAGGATCAGGGGGTGGGATGAATGTGTTTTGGGGTGTTGCAATCGTGGTTTGGATGGATGGGTTGGTTGGTGCATTATTCAATGGTATCGGTATGTTGTGGTGGGCGAAGTAGGCTTCTACTTGCTTCTGGATGAACAATGCTTGTTGTTGCTCTTGTTGTTGTTGCGCTAGGATTTTTGCTTGTTGTTGTACTTGTTGCTGTTCTAACAATGCTTGTTGTTCTGCTTGTTGCTGCGCTTGTTGCTAATCTAACAATGCTTGTTGTTTTGCTTGTTGTTGTTCCCACAACGCTTGTTGTTGGGTTGCCAATTCTGCTGCTTCTTGCTGATTTTGGTATTGTTTTAGTGCTTGTTGATACGCTTGCAATTGCACTGCTTGTGCAAGAAGTTGTGCTTGTGCTTGTTGTGCTTGTGTTTGAGCTTGTGCTTGGGCTTGTGCTTGTGCGGCTTGTTGCTGCAATAATAGTTGTGCTTGAGTGACCCCTTGTGCTTGCAATGCTTGCGCAGCTTGGGCAGCTTGAGCGGCTTGTTGTTGATGTTGTTGTTGTAATAATGCTTGAGCTTGTTGTACTTGTTGCGCTTGTATTGCAGCTTGTGTAGCTTTAGCAGCTTGTGCAGCTTGAGCGGCTTGTTGCACGGATTTTTGTTTCTGTACTTGTTGGTATCCTCTTTGGCTTGACTTGTAATGTTGCATCGAATTGGTTTGATGTGGTGAACATTGGTGGTGGTGGAGGTGGTGGTGGATTTGGAATGGTGGTAGATGATGATGTTGTGTTGATTATTTGGTTGGTGGATGGTGTTGTCATGTTGATTACGTGATTGGTGGATGGTGTTGTTGATGTGATAAGTGGCATCGTTGATGTGATTGGCCCTTGAGAGACCATGCTTTGCAATGTTTTGGGGGTGTTTGATGATGTTTCCATTGCTTGTGTGTTTGTCGTTTGTTGTTGTGATGTCAACAATAATTTTTGAGCATTTGGCAAGATGTTTTGATTGATGGTTGGGATGTATGTTTGATTGATACTTGGTAGGGGAGGAAGCCCTAGACCAAGGAGTGGTGTAGATGATAATGGTGATGGTGGGAGAGGTGGAAATGTAAGGGGTGAATCCTTGCGAGAGTGTTGTGGTGTTGAAAATGCAGTCCAGGAATATGTCTCCTCTCTTGTAATTTGTGAGGAGAGGTGTTTTGTGGTGCTCCATGAAAAGATGTTGATGATAGGTCATAATGTAAAAGTGAGAGAACATTTTTGGTGTAATGGATTATGGAGGATGTTTTGTTCCCTTTGTGGTGTTCGTCCAAGTTTTGGTTATTCACAAGGGGATGTGATTGAAGTTCATTGAGAAATGTGTTTCCCTTGTTGACATTTGGTTGAGTTGGAGCAATCGATGTCGTGATTTTTGGAATGTTTTGCGTGACGTTTTGGGATGGAGGTGTAGATGAAATGGGGATGGTGGATGAGATTGGTGGAAAAGATGTCTCTACTATGGTGCTCACATCAAAATCCGAAGGCAACTTGGCCCCTTGCTTTGCTAGTTCAAGCATGTACAACAAAGGGTTTAGTTTCATCATGATGTTGATGATTCTATGGTTGTCAGGATTTTGGAGCATTTCGGCTATTTTGAGAGACATTCAAAGGTGAGGTCCTCCCCTTGATTTTTCTTCTTGTGGGTTTGTGATGATGAGGGGATCAATGGATTGCTTGATTCTGCGAGATTCATTTTTGCATTTTTTTGGCTAAGGTCACTTGAAGCGGGAGTTTCTTTGTGGGCCTCCATACTCTTCTTGTATTGAGATCTCGTTTGAACCATAAAACAAGGATCAATCTTCGAGAATATGGGAGATGAATCTCTTGATTCCTTGGATTCATCTCTATTTTATGTCCCAACGTGAAAGTTTTAGGATGCTTTTTAGGATCAAATGTGATGGTGATGTGATGGTGATGTTCAAAGATAGATGTTATGGATGTTTATGGGTGTTGTTTTTGGCTTTTGATAAATCTTGAATGAAATACTAGGACTTTGGATTTTTTGATTGGTTTGATTTTTGGATTTTGAGATTTTGTCCTTGATCTTTGATTTGGATTTTGATTTTGATTTTGAACAAAAAGACCCTAAGATGTTTGATAATGATCTAAGGGATGGTTGTGTTCAAAGGATGATGTTTTGGATATGTGTGAGAAGAAGGATGCATCTACCCACACCTACCCAAACAAGATGATTGTTTCACTAAGTATATGGAGAAGGATTCATCTACATACACTAAGCTAGACAAGATGATTTGGATGAATTTGACTAAGGATATGCAAAAGGTGCATTTACACATTACTAGCCAAAGGTGTTTTGATAAATGTTTTCAGGGACTTGGTCTCAATGGTTTGGAGTGTTTACTTGATTTTCATAAAGCCCTAGCACTTCAAGGATGATTTCAAGGGTTTTTCAAAAGATGATTTGTGAGATGGATTTTGATGTTTTTTGAAAGATGGATGAAAGAGGTTTGATTTGTTTTGATCCCTAGATGAACCTAAAGACCACTTTGTTTTCCTAGACCTAGGTATTGAAGAGCATGCATATGCTTCCTAATGACCTTTGTAACCAAGAAATGATTTGAACATTTTGGATTTCCAGTCAATGATTTGTGCTTTTGGGATTTTGGAGTTTTCAACACACATGAAAGTTCATTTTGCTTATCTTTGTTTAATGGCTTTATTTTACCAAAAACACTCTCTTTGATTAAAGTTTCAAACTAATATGTCCAATGTCTTATTTTCTTTAAACCCCACAAGATATTTTATGTGGAAATTCAATGAACTTAAGGCAAGGCTTTTCCTATTGTTTACTCAAGAAGACAAATTGAGGTATAATCCAATGCTTAGGAACCTCTACAGACGTGAATCCACAGGGAAAGCAGTAACATATGGATTGAGTCAATGATATTTGTCTTGAGAGGTTTGAAATTTTGAAATCATGTTGAATGTTTGTTTGCAAAAATGTTTTGAATACAACAGCATTATTTTCCAAGCGAAGAACAAATTACAAACCCTATGGATGTGTAAGACAATATTTTTTTGGATTCCCACTTGGACAAGTCCCATTCATATCTCTAGCGGATGGTTAGATGTGACCCCAGCTCCCTCCATGACTCATTAGCATCAATGCGGGGCAATAGCATCAACACCCATAGAAACTCCCATGGCATGCTTTCCATCTCTACTAGAAGACCCGTAGAGTGTGGGAATTTGGCTTGAGAATACCCGTTCTTGCACCAACAAATAGATTAAGGATTTTGGAAAATTCTAGCACATGGGTTCTAATGGGGGCTTTCGTTCCATTAGGAGTTGACAATGGCAGATCCCCTTTCGGATCCATCTTGTCGGAGTCAACCGCGTGATATTGGCGTTTCTTCCAATATCCATATTTATATCCCGGCTGGAAATACTCTTGGCTTTAGAGTGTTACCGGTTGAGCCGTTCCCTTGGGTGATTACTTTTTCCCACAAGGCGGGCCCTCTAAGATAAACAAAAGCAAGCAAAGACACAATCCATAACTCGATCGATCTTTGATGGCACAAAGAAAGAGAATGTACGCGAAAATGCCCCTACTCACACTCACACAAGATGTTCAATTTTAAACCCAACTCAAAGTGTTTCAAAGCAATAAAATTTACTTTGAGTGTTTCTCTTGCACCCTAGATCTCACGAAGCGCAAGGGGAGAGGATACGCACTCAAAAGACAAAATCACACAATTCAAGCACTTGTTCGTTTTATAGCCTTCAAAGCAATTGTGAGTTCGTTTTAAGCACCAAAATGAAGTGTGGGTTTTGATTGTTCAATTCTTAACCTCAAACAAAATCTAGTGAGTTTGTCCTAAGATTCATTTTAAGCCTTTTGCAATGAAAAATCAAATTGTTCGTTTTAGACCCAAATGAGAATTAGTGTTCTAAAGCGAAAAGACAAACAATTTCGTGAAGTAGTGTTGATCAAACACTAAAGCGTTTAAAAACACTTTGAGTTTTCAAAAAAAAAATTCCCCTCCTTTCGTTTTCATTTGCTAGCCTTCTCCTTCGCTTTGTACCTTTTCGCCTTCGCTTTTCCTTGTACCCCTCCCTCTAGCGCCAAATGTAGGCATCCATTAAAATCTGCAAAAACTATTCCTTCATATAGGGGTTAGTATTTCACAAATCTAACAAAATACCTCTATGAAATACCTTGTAAAGACTTCCAAATACCATACATGAAAAAATAAAAAAAACTAAAGCATTAGGAAAGCAATAACAAGTCACCTATTCCATAGTGGATTGGTGTCACATGTGCTAGTGACCCTTTCCCAACCCTTGATCAATAGCTAAATGATGATGTATTGCAATGGAGATGAAGAACAAGATTATTTCTCAAACCAAGAGAGTAACCTTGCATAAAATTGTGGATCCATGAATGAGAATGAAGGCCTTATTTTATAGATTTTGTTGATGAGAGATTGGCCAAGATGGTGAATGTGGGACTAAAGATCCTCCAATGAGAAGATGACACTTGTCAAATGATGAGTGGTCAATGGTTGTGCAAGATTAGGGAAATGTGCCCATGAGAGGGAGAATTTGAATTCAAATTTGAGAGTAAATGCTAAGTGGGGACAAGAAAATGAGCAATAAATGCACTGTTGGAGGGACAAATCAACTTGCCTTTGAATTCAAAATTGAGGGAATATTCCCCATAAATGCCATGTTGATGGAAAATCTTGGATTTAATAAATCAATAAATTGATTTATATGTGCAAGTGGCTAGATCTAGATAATGCAAGTGGGATGGGATTAGTATTTAATCAGGGTTAGATTAAATAGATGATGATTATGCTGATTAGGTGAGTTGACTTTTAAGACTTTGATAATTGATTTATTTGAATTAGAAAATGATGGAATATGATTTAGGATTTGATTTAAATGAAGTCCTGATTTATTTAATTAAATGGATGATGCAAGATGAAGGTTGAATGATAATGTTTATTTGATAAATGACCTTAGGAAATGAGATTATTTAATGAATGGATGAAAGTGATGAATGGGCCTAATGTGAGACCTAATTTGACTGAATCCGATCGAATGCATAATGTTAATTTTGCATGTCTACACCACTTAATTTTCCTCCTTATCAAAATCTTCAAGGACAGTTGTTTTATGCATGAGCCTGTCCATATTGTTTCTCAGCATAACCAAATCCATTTCATCACATTTTTTTGGCCTAGGATGTTATTGCTCGAGTTTCCTAGTCTTTCCACTCTTGCAGGGACTTAACTTCACCCTTCTCATTTAGAATGTTTGGAAGAAGACCAAAATTCCAATCATCGAACTTCTTAACCAATTCTCTAATCTTCACCTCTAAAGACTCAATGACAATCAACCCTTGAGAACCAATTGTATCTGTTAGAAATCTTAGGGTTACAAGTATCTTTAGAGGCTTCTCTACATCATGAGAGGATGGAACAACCATTCCCTCAACATTTGGGCCCTTGGAATCCATTTATCCATTAAAACAATAACAATTCTTTATCTCAATCAAGGTTCTTAATGGCATCAAACATCAAAGCATAATTGGCATGAATACCTTTTTGTTAATCTTTTCTCTACCCCCTTATTCAAGTGCTCAAGCACTGTTGTCACAATATTCATATTATTCAAATGAATAAGATCATCCATCCTATCTTCATAAGTCTTGAGCTTTTCCATCAACTCTTCCTTGGTAACTTCCTCAAATTGAGGGGCATCTGATGATTCAGGAGCTGATTGTGCCATTTGTACATCTTCAGATTCAATGGGGGTAGTCTCCTCATGATTTTGAGGAGGAGAAATAATTGGGGAAGGAGGAGGCAAGATTGCAGCATGTGAGGTACCGTGCTACAATGCTTGGAATTGTTGTTTCCACAAATCCATTTGAGTTTGCATTTGAGTGATCTTTTGGTAGCTCAAGTTGTACTCAACAACCACCTCATTATATTTGGTTATAAATCTATCCCTTTCCTCTGTTAATGACTCAATTGTGGCTTTGGTGATTTGTGCCACATTAACATTCATGGTTGCTACCTCCAAGGCAGTTGTATCTGAAACTCTTTTTATCATTAAGCCTCCTCTTACACTTGGGGAACGTTTTGCAACATCAGGATTTTTAGTAGTTGGGGCTAAAGCCCAAATAGCAAGAGTGTCCCACTGCTGACTAAAAAATGACCCCTGTAAAGCCAATGTGACTTCTTCTTCACTATTAAAAATGGGGGCATCTTGTCTTCTCACAGTGTCAAAAGTAATTGCTAATGCCAGGTCCCATTCTGGGAGTAATAACACTCCACTCTTTCTCACCACCATGCTCTCTTCTATAGAAATGTTCGAATACTTGACCCTCATTTCATCTTGGACCTCAACTTCAATAACCTCTTGGGGATTCTCAGGGTTCTCACTTCTCCTTGTTTGCACCAATGTTGCATACTCATCCTTCATTGCTCTCCATACATATTCCTTGAAAGCTTGTGTCTTGACAAATTGATCATCTTCCATAAAGCTTTCAAAGGCTTGTAATCTGATATCCTCAGAGCTATTTATTCCACTTAGGTCAACTTTGCTCAACCTAAGGCTCATAGTCTGTGATATTATTTCCCCTTGAGGAGATGACATCCCCTGCATTATTTCCTCATCAGTTATAGCAATTTCATCACTTGACTCCTCTGCAAGATAGTCAACTAGACTAGAAGCTTCAAAATTTTGCTTCTTTATTGATGGGAATGGCTCCCTTGGAGGGGATGATTCTCTAATGGGAGAATCTAATTCAATTATTTTAGGGGCAAAAGAATGTTGCAGTGACAATGGAATTGGAGGTAGTTGTTGATGTGGTGAATGCACTTTTGACTCCCCAGATTGTGCAGGAGTAGCAACTATTTTCCTTATTGTGCCTTTCCTCCTTGAATATGTGTACCTTCTTGGAAGGCTACACAACTAACTTTCCCTCCATCATAGGGGCCTTCCCCTTATCTTGCACAACTTTTATCTCCTTTAATCTTGCCACTACTTTGTCAAAATTTTGTATCATAGCTTCAATCTTTAAAATTGGGTCACTAATATCTAACAAAGCTTTAAAATTAGGCTTCTTAACCTTAATTTCTCTTTCCAATTTCAAAAAAACACTGCACTTCTTCATTTTTTCAATTTGGACATCAAGATCAAAAACATTTCTAATGAGGTCATCAGGCATAGTGTGAGTGTGAACATATTGACCTCCCCTATTTCTCTTCATTAACCAAACTATGAATCCCTCGGGGTCATATGTCCTGTATGCCTGGATATTCATATTGTAATGACTAAGATAGTGCTCCACAATATTTCTCCATCCATATGTAATCATGCCAAAATCAACAAACACAATGTATGTAGGGAAGAAAGTTCCCTTTTGCTTCTCATCTAGGAAGAAATCATCTACATTCCCTAGCTTCCACATCACCTCCAAAAACGCAATCCTCAGAGGCACTTCCTTGGGGAGTATGTGGGGTGTCAATTATGTGCCAAATATCCTTAGAACTATACAATTGTTATAAGGGATTACATCCCCCCAGTTGTGAGCAATATTCAAATCAGGCCTCCTTTCAGTTGGCCTCAAAAAATCATGTAATTCCTTGGGGATCCTAGGTACATCCACCATTAGAGCTCGTCTCAATTTGGTGGAAAAAAGATTTGTAGCAGTCACATAGTCTGTCTTTTGTTCATTCCTATCCAATATAGGGGTCCATGGCTACACCGACATCTCAATACCATCCACAACCCTTTTAAGTTCCATAGATCCCGACCAAAACATTCTGCACCTTTGGAAAGAAACATATGCATAAAGAGTGAAAACCACCAAAATCTGACACCAATTTTCCCACCCTTCAAGGCCACCATTCCTTTGTGAATTTCCTCTGCTATATAGGTGGAAAAATCATGTAAGGTATTTATGTTAACATGTTGGATACTCGCAACCATGTACATATGAGCCATTGGCATTCTAGAGCCAGGATCAAACCCTAGTATTTGGCAGAGGGAGTAAAAGGTCTTTTGAAAAAATGGTTGGAAATAATTAATAGGGAGGGGGTCAACATCAGAGGGTCCCAAAGTAATCTTTATTTTGTTGATTCCCTTCCCTATTGATATCAGAAAATTGGTCAACACTGACACCCTAAGGTTATGTTTTACCCTTTTGTATTCCTCCCTCAACATCTGCTCATCAATCTTAACCATGTCACTGCTCCAAGTGTTCAACTTGAACACATATGTAACTTCTTCCTTATTAACCCATACCATATTCTATCCATCATGAGCTCTAACAACCCTAACTAGAGGGTCATAGTTCGTAACAATTGCTTTGAGAAGATCAACATCTATGAACATGTTGGGTACAACCAGCTTACCCATGTCCAGCCTCCAGGGGTTGCAAAAATGGATACCAACATTCCTATTTCCAAACTATCCCTAGAAAAGACTTCATCCGAAGACAAAGTTCAGTAGGGCAACATCTTTAATTGTACAATAATAATCAATGATGCCAAATTTAGTTCCAGGGCCAAAGTACATACGTTGTCCCTTTGATTTCTTAGGGGTTGAAGATACCAATTTGTCAACTAAGTCCTGTAACAAAGGTCTTTTAGTGGGCTTCAACTCAGAAGATTGGTCTTTTGATGCGAATGGTTTGACTTTGGGTGCCATAGTAACAAAGTTTGTGCAAACTAGGGTTTAGTACTCAACAAATTGCAAGCTTACAACTAGGGTACATAGGTTGATGCAAGGAAATAACATAACTAAACATGATAATCGTTCAAATTAAACGTCAAACCTTAAAAGAAATGCAATGAAAATAGAAGCCCTAATGACATAATGATAGAACAAGCACTTACAACAAATTTTTAAACAACTAAGAAGCACTGAGTAGGATAGCAATTTTTCTTACTGGTTTTGCAGACGCTTGAAAACCCTAATTCTTGTCATCGAACGAGCTTGAAAATTTCAGCGAGAACTCCTTAGACACGTTAAATGCTTTAATAGTTTGCAATTATACTTTAAAGCAACTTTTGTGGCTTTAAAACATACCAATTGGCAATTTGGTAGCTCTGCATCATATCTACCATTATGGTTTGCTTGTGCGAACCAGAATGACTGATATGAATCATTTGCCCTCAATCTTGAACTTTGAATTTTAATCATCGATCTCGCAGTGAGATGGCCCAAAAAATGGCTTAGATTTGGTCAAATAAGTTTGAAAATCTGACTACAAATGGTTGTCGCCATTGACTAACTGAAAAAATTCCATGTGGATTTATCTTTGTGTTACTTTGTGGGCTCCACCATCTCCACAAGCATTGAAATTTTCTACATGTCAACCTCCAAGCTTCCCCTCTGGGTTTAAAGCATGTGCATCTTACAGAAGCGAGGAGGCACAGAATAGCTGAGATTCATTTGTCAGAAACCATAGTAACTGTTGATTTGAACATCTTTAGTCATCGGTGCCTTCGACCAGTGGTAGGACCCACCAAAAGGGTGTTTAGGTGTTGCCTACCTACTATCCCACTGGCTCCTTAATTTGATTAATTTAATCCCACAGGATGGAGGGGAACCAATAGAAAGCAGTCAATGGGACCTGCCAAGCATAACAAAGGATTTTAATAAGCACGCGCACTTATTACATGACTTAAAAAGGGTCGCCTACCTAGGTTTATAACATGAATGATATTGAGCGAATATTAAAACCCAAACTTAGGGAAAGAACAAGAATTAAAGAAATTTATGACCCGCATAAGATAAGGCAAGATTTATAAGGATTCTATGGGTAGCAACCGGGAACACTAGGCTTAAGGGGTCAGTGAATGAATGGACGCAAAGGTATAAGATATGACTTAAGAGACCGGGAAAGGGTAAAACCTAGTCAACTTCGAATTAGATTATTAGAATGTAGGTAAAAGGAAAGACACTATATAGTATAATATCTTTAATTTTGAATATAATATCGACCTATCTTGCTCTGCAATATTGTATTAACTATCATTTGACTCAAACTAATCAACGATTATTTATAAGTTATGGATGTTGAACTATTATCTTTTGTTCAAGGAATGGATTAATATTCCTTTCAATTATTTATCAAAGATTATGTGAATGACAATACAATAGGAATTATAAGTAGTGTGATAAGTGTTGTTCTTTAAAAATGATGCATAATTACATATCAAATTCAATACCATGAAATACAATATAAAATATAAAGTATCACAATTTCATCATGGAATACAATATAAAATATCATCAACTATATTTTGGAATATGATTCATGAAGTGCAATATAAAATAAAATATCATGAAGTGCAATGATTCACAATTTCATGGAATACGATATAGAATATCATCAACTACAGTTTGGAACAATGGAAACTAATTCATGAAGTGCAATATAAATACCTAAAAGCTACTTTAATTCATTTCCATTTCCCAAATGGAGTAAGGGTCCTCAAACTGGCATTCAACTTGAGATAAAGTAAAAGAGTCATCTTGGTTTTGAGTCCGCTCTTCATTTTCTTCAACCCGCGTCTCAAATTCAAGATTCATTATGTCACCGTCATTTGTCTCACTGCCACTACCAGTGCCGCCAGTACCAACATTTGGAATTGGAGTGTTGCACAACCTGGTCCCTCTTCTTTCACATGTGGACCTCTAGATTGTGAGTGCCCTTTCAAAAGGAATTTTTTTGACATTATACACAGTTCCTTTCATCCTCAAGTAATTTTCCAAATTCTTGTCTAGTTTTTTTCTTAACTTTGATTTAAAAAATGCCAATGAACTAAAAAATTTCTCATCCTCCATCGACCCCAATCATTGTTTGACATTTAAATCAACAAGTTTGAAATATTCTGATATCGTACCACGCAATATTTCACTCTAACCTAAGTTTGTCCAAACATTTGTTATTGATCCTGGTTCAAAGTCATTCTCCATGCCCATGGAATCATACTGATCCCTCATAGCTATTGAAAAATTCTTACATTGTTGTCTAAGCTTATCTTCATTTAAAATTCCTTCTATTGTCTACTCATTGTATGTTACACTTTTTGAAAATTGTTCGATCAATATTTTTACTTTATCATGAAAATATTTTGGGTTATCTTGGTTTACCCAAAATTGAGGATACACAATACCCATGGCTTCAAGTATTTCATGTTGAGGGAATATTTCATGAATCTTTGAGGAAAGAGATTTTGTAATTTCCTTCAAATTATCACTTACAGATTTAACAATGTTGTTAAAATCTTCCTCGTTGACAGCTACTTCTCTGCTAGAGTGCCTAGATGTCTTACAATGGTAAATTAGTATCTCATATCCCCGTACACAGATACATAAGTGCTCGCTTGCATTAAACTTTAAATAATTATTAGGATTATTCAAATTAGTAATTTTCTGCCACATGAAATAATTTGGGCTTTCTTGTGTTATATCTAGATATAGATGATCGAGGGCCAAGCATGTATGTTTATGTAGTTTGGCATATTCATAAATATACGTAGTTCTGTCTTGGGATTTCTTCACAAGATTGTTCATTTCATCTAGCATGGGGAGAAGACTAGCTAAAGTCAAGAGTGTCCCTATATTGCTTAACCTATGTAAGAGGTCAGGAGCTTTGTGTACTATGTTGTGATGCTTGTACATTACTCTAATCAAGGATTGATATTCTGAAAGGACTCGTTGCCTTGGTCCATGCAGGGAGATCTATCTGGTATCGAAATCCTTGAGAAGCTTGTTTCCTGGTGTTATTCCCTCAACAAAATTTTGAAATTCTGTGAAATGTTTGGGACTTCAACAAAAGTATGCGTAGATCTTGCAGATTAGATTTTCAACTTTTGATACTGTAGGAAACTTGCTTACAATTTTGAATTCTAAATTTATTTTGTGGGCCATGCAGTGAATGCCAAACATGTATGGTGCACAAGTAGTTTGTAACTTTGTGCAAACACCGCTCCTTTGACCTTGCATCACTGTAGCTCCATCAACTCCTACACATACCAACTTTTTGGAAATTGTCAACTCATCCATACCTGCAATTTCATTCAAAGATTTCTTGACTAGTTCAAATAGATTTTGCGATGTTGAATTGTCCTTCATTTTATCAACACAGAGAAGATGAGCTTGGCGAACATGTTGTTTTACAGTATACAAATGCATATAGACCCAAGAAGTATTGTCTACTATGGTAACTTCATCTAAAGATAATGCAATGAAGTTCGACTCTTTTACTTTCCCCTTTAAATCTTCCTTTTCCATTGCAGCAAGACAATTTGCCCATTCCCATCCAACATTTATTGACTAATGTGAGAAAGGAAAGTGAGGAACACCCAAAAAAGATAATAAATTACAATATTCTAGGTAGTTTGTCATAGGACGCCCTCTGGACAAAATATGAAAAACAACACTCATTTGAATAGTTTTTGACAGATTTGCTCCTTCCATTACTTTTCCAAATTGAGCCTCAAGTGTACCTTGACATGCAACAAGCTTCAACATTCTTTTCTTATGCTCTTCATATTTCGCGACATACTTAACATGAAGACATTCTTCCTTTGATTTCCATTGTACGACTGATTGTTCCTTTCCATCTATGATTTGTTTTTCATAAACTTTACCGATATGTTTTTCTATAGTGTCAAGCTTTAGTTGTAACTTCTCGTCTCTTCTACATTTCCAACTACAAATCGTACACATGCATTCTGATGCATTTTCAACATCATTTACTTTTCCTACCGATACAATGAATGGGTATTTTGACAACCAACCAAGTTGAAAATTCCTTGTCATTTCCCACTTGCGTGCCATTTTTGATTCACCATTTCTTTTCTTGCTACCAACATCATCCTAATCCAAGTCAATTATCTCATTCTGGCTAACCAAGGTATACCTTGGAACATCTTTTGTGGTATTTCCATCCTCATTTGATACATTTAACTCAATGGCAATCTCACCTTGACCTTCTAGTGGTGGTGAGGTATTGTGAATGCCTTCTTCATTAATATTTGGTGGAAGAGTTGATGATGTAGCTCCATCATGATCTAATGGATCAGAAGCATTGCCAATTCCAAAGTAATATTGTATGGTATCTCTATATTTTGGGCGTTTTGATGGCCTCCCAGTCCCTTCATCACCCTGAGGAGTCTTACCCTTGCTGCTCGACATATTGATCTCTCACTTTGAATAAAAGCTAGAAAAAATGTCTTCTCAAGTGTTTAAGAATGACAGAGAATATAGATCCCATTCCCTACTCAGTATCATCTTCAAGATTAAAGCAAGAATGGAAAAGAGATAAAAAAATCTTATAACTAATAACATTATGAAGAAATGTTCACTCAACTTTAAGTCTACGTTTTTGGCTTTTGCTGACTTCCGCATCGAGAACTAAATAAAATGTGTAAGAATAAATGACAGTTTCGATTGTATTTATATCAATCCATATTTGGCGAATTCTGCGGGGTTTTTAAATGGTATATTATAAATTTGGTGAATCCTGCTTGCTTAAATACAATGATACATTGTAATTTTCAAGGCGAAATGTGTCCTCAAATGTAATTATTATTTAATGTTGTGAAATAGGTCCTAATAAGCAACTATTTATAAATTTTAATTGGTGAAATGGGTCTTCACAAGCAACTATTTGTAAATTTTAATTGGTGAAATGGGTCCTGATACAATATTGTTTTAATAGTATTGGCGAATATATAGATATTTTATTACATGCTTTCGGGATTCTAAGCAAAAATATCAATCGGTCCATTTGAAATGCATAGTTTGTTATGGAAAATTTGTTGCTTAAATATGCCTCATTAAAAAAATCGTTGGCGAATGGACTTGCATTGGACCGATAATTCGTAAAATCTGGGCAATTTGGACACCCTGTTGGGTGCGATTAATTCACCAATTTCAACTTGGCCGATTTCTAGAATTCGCCAATTGGTGAAGATTTGCCACTAAATTTTTCCCTAATGTGGAATGACTACTATCAAATGATCTAACAATGTCATGTATAGGTGAAGAGGATGTAACATTATCCATAATCATCATGTGAGATGCATGGAATAATAAATCCTCACTTTGCATGTGGTCACCATTATTATAGTCCATGGATAAAATATAATCAACATGAGACTTGAGATAATCAACTCCTTTAGAGCACAAAATAACCATTATGAATCAAAACCAATAGGTTAAAAGATACACAAGAGAAGTAATTTTTTTTTTAGAGTTAAGCAAGGAAATATCAGAATGATAGAACATTTCATTTTCAAGTTCATTTAGAGAAAGAGAATATCATCATTCATCATCATATAAAAATGCTACTAGGCATTAATATCAACATGACACTAAGCTAATCAAATATAGAGCAGAAAGAGTAAAAGTTAGAGGACCTCATCTGGTTCCTGTGCTATCCAAGACTCGACATGACACTGTCGAGAGGGAAAGCATCATCCGACTGCTTTACCTCCAATCATGCACTCAAGCAGTCCCCCACACACTTCCTAGCTGGAAGTAGCCCTACCCTTCATTGAAAGGTAACATTGTGAATCCTCTCAGTTGCCATTTGAGCTCTGGTGTGTACCCCCACCTAACTAACTCTGACACACTACTAAGGATACCCTCCTACTAAGTACGTTATCTCTGGTTAATTTAGGTGTCTGGAATATTGTGAATTGGAAAGTGCATGTGTGGCTTCGACACTCACTATGGCCATAGTTTGGTATAACTATACACGCTTCAAGAGCGTAGTCTTAGTTCACCACCTTACTCGACTTGGAATAAGCGTCTGACCTAGGGATCTCTAGACTACCAGTCTTGCCCGATTATCATGCTCTATTACCAACTAGGGTTTATTGGACTAACTGTCCTGCCTGATATTCAAGTTCAATATACAAACTAGGGCTCTAGATTGTTTGTCCCACCCAAACTAATATAATTTAATATACAAACTAGGGCTTCTATATAAACTTAGGCCCTATTGCCTCTTTCAATTATCTTACTAAGTGATTTATTCACCCTTATGGGGTTAACCCTTCAAGTAAAAGAACTTCATTCTTCGGTGTGATTCAACACTCAACAATTTGTCTACACATTCGTTTGAATGACGTGTGTATGATCAAAGAGAATTGCTCAGTATTTGTGAAGAATCCAATCTTTCTACTTTCTAAGACCCCTTAAAAATTCTTAACTTGAAGATAATACTAAATCAAGAACTTAAGTCCTTATCATACAAGCTAGATAAAAGCTTTTAAATGTAGGTCTTTTCTTTTAAGCTCAGGATAAGGAGTTCCGCTGTCAAGAAAAAGATTAAAGATTGCCATTCTGGTGACTATTAATTATTTATTCAGCCCAAGCTGTATTTCTTAATCATTCAATTAAAGATTCGAAACAGACCTCCGCCATCTTAAAGTTCTCGATCCAAACACATATTGAAGCTTTTAAGCTTATCTTCCTCCATACGCAGATTAAAGTAAAGCGAGGGTAGGAAAAGAATTATATATATATATATATATATATGGGGAAAGAATTGTATATGTATATATATATGATACGATGTTTACACTAGACTCTGGACAGTTACTCCTTTTCAAAAAACAGAACAGAAATAAAGACGACACTGTTGTGTCTACTAAGCATATACCTACTCACCACATTGCACATTATCTAGCCGCTCTATCAAAAGTTTGGAGTAGGTTTCCAAGGGTTACATCTACAGATATTTCTTATATCTTTGAAGAGAATACGTAGGAATTACAACCATGATAACTTTACAAGATTTTCTAGCTTCGTACAATTACAGCAATGAAGATTTCCTTTGCAGACCTGTTCTATTATACAAAAGCAACTTTTCATTTGATAACCCGTCCCATTAGACCAGTGCATATTAACTTCAAAAACTTAATGCTACAGTTTCAGGCGTTCCTTGACATCAAGCATCATTCTGAATTCACGCTGTGCAGAATGTTTGAAAAACAAGAACATTTACCTGCTCACATTTTTGGAAACGAGCTCCTCTAGTTGATATCTTTCTCCGACTGTAAACTTGAAGCTTTGTTGGCATAAGCTTTCCTTCAGTTATCCTTCGATGTTAAGAACTCTGGAGTACGTTCCTTTTAGGAGTTCTAACTAGCTAATAATGGTGTCCAATCTGCATTCGTCCAACCCCTTCCAAGTTTTCGTTTTTGGCTTTATAATGATCTTTAGATTTTGCTTTTAGAGCCGTTTTTCCAGTAACTCTTTACCAACAATACAAGACTGGAAGAAAATGCGGTGAGAAGGCCCTACCTCCATTCACGAATCCATTACAATATTAACTACAAGATGGTTATGTCGATGATGATATAACTATCGTGGCAAGATTATCACGATGAAGAAATCAGTTAATACGCCCAGATTCGATACCAACGACAATTAAAATTGAGGAAAATTTTAATTCCAAACATTAGGGATTCAATTGATTTAATTATCGCGCCGAATTTCCTTCCCACTACCCGCAAGCTGCTCAATTTAAGCGTCGACCAAGGCAATATGATTCATTATTAGTTCCTGCCGGGAACTATAGCGGAGGCTGAAAACCTTAAACAGTGATTAATCTTTCCCTATTCAGCCAATCAAAACCAATCCAATTTCTTCGGACAGATTTATTTTCGATTAGGTGATGAGCAAATTGCAATTTTTTTAATGGGAATTTTATTGGAGACTGTTTTGTCCGCCTTTGATTGGAGCTGTCAAATGGCTGGCAAGTGCATTCGCAGCTACCAAGACCAGAGACCGCACGAATTTTGAAGGAAGCTCTGTACACCGTCAGATAGCTTGGACAGTTGGAGATTAGGGTAGGAGTCGTTGCATGTAGAGAGACACATGCAGAGACACATTGCATTTGTAAAACAGTTCTTTCTATTCCCATAATTGTCAACTGGCTAGGGTTTTCTGTGGCAAAAATGGTAAATGCAGCCACTATAGTGAATCGAACAATCGACGTCATTCAGTTGCAACGCACATTCGTTGAGCACACTAATTCTCTCTTTCACGAGCTAGGTATAAACATATTTCAGATCGTGTGGTCTAATTTCGGTTTAATTTCACTTCAATTCAGATATTTTGTGTTTTTATGTCGGAATGAGATGTAAAGATTGGATTTTCATTTTTTGTTTTCTGTTGCAGGAGTCCCTGGACGAACAATTCACCTAGCTACAACAGCTGCAGGATGAGAGCAATTATGAGTTTGTTGTAGAAGTGGTTTCTCTCTTCTTTGAGGATGCTAAGAAAATCATCAATGATTTGTCCAAAACATTGTATGGTTTCTATCGAAATGGAAAAAAGATTGTGTTTCTGTTTTCAGGGATTTGGGTCAGTCAACTTTGGGTTCTAGTCTTTTGGGTCATGTTTGTTTTGTTTGTAGGATTAATAAGGTGTTCTGGGTCTTAATCAAAATTTCTATCCATTTTTTTCCTTTTTTTCTTTAAACTTCTACAGTTTATAAGGATTTGGGTCAGTCAAGTTGATGTTCAATTCTTTTGTGTCTGTTTGGTTTTTCCAGGTGAAGTTTTCAGCTTGTTGCGTGCAATCACAAGGATCGACCAACTTTTATTATCCATCAGATTTCAAGGTCTAGTTGCAATTCCACAACCTACATTTTTTAAATTGTATTCTTTTTATTCGATTAAGTGTTTAACAGGGATGTTAGCAAAGGTTTGTCGAGTCTTTCTTTACGCCTGCATATTGCTTTTGCTTGAAATTTTATGAGGACTTTTCAACAAGTACATATAATGCATTTCCTGCAATCATTATAGTCCTTGAGGCCACATCTCTTTGACGAATTTTGTTAAACAATTCATGCGCCTGGTCTATGCTTCTACATTTTGCATAGATCTCCCTATTAGAAGAGATTGTTTTTAACATCATCGACATGTTCACACACATTCTGTCATATTTTATGAAGAATTTTTGTGCAAAACAAATTCATTTGTTGTGGCATGATATGTAAAAAGGAAAATATTTGACCTTAGATTTTATTTTTTGCACTGCTTTAATGTGTTCTTTCTATGAGATGTACCCTTTGGTCTTCTTTAGAAATCTTGTAGTATTCTTTTATCACTATCAAAGTCATAATAAAAACTATTAACATAATTTACAATACTTAATAATGCTTGTAGCTATTTCTTTTGTAAAACATTTGGAAATTGATTAATTTCTTCTTGGATGTGGAGCTGAATTTTTGATTCACTATTTGTATTTTTCATCCACAATAAATCTAAAATTTATTAGCATAATTAGAATTTTATACTTGAGGGTACAATTTTGATTTTTTTATCTATTTAGATAAACTGCTCCAAATAAATCAAATGATCATCAATGGATTCACTAAAAGTTAGAATGTCATCTATATACACATAAAAAGTTAGAAATTCTTATAAGAAACTAAAAGTAAGTTGGAGCATTCATTAAGATAAATGGCATACATTCTAAAAGGACAACTAAAATTTGTCTTGGACGTGTCCTCTCCCTTTACTGTGATATGGTAAAACCTTGACTTGCAATCAAATTGGAAAAAAATATACACTTCGCTATCTTCTATAAACAAGCAATTACCAGATACCCTTTTTGCATTACTGTATGTGTATTTTGCAAAAGTAATTTGATAAAAAAACAATGTTCATTAAAGCTTTCTCATAGACTACTGGAGTTTAAACTGTATTCATGGATTTGGTGTGTATCTTGAACTAATAACAAAGTGTGCATCATATATCCTTTTGATTTGACTTGAGATATAAGATTTTGGATGAATTTCTAGACCACTTTGACAATTCCATTGATCCATTTATCATGTGTGGGCTTTAAATATCTCCTTTTTCCATTTTTTTGACCTCAGGCCTTTGATTTTCTTGCTGTTATGTATTTATACTTTCGAGGATTACAGTTTTAGTAACCATCTACTGGTGCCATTGCATTTGCCTTTCTTATTACAGAGGAGACTAGTGAAATCTAACTGCTTCTAGGCTTATATACATGTGGAATTCTGGGATCACGCCTCATGTGGTTTCCTTGCATCAGTCTCCTATTTTGTTGCTAGTAAGATACCATTGATTGATTATAAATTTCATTTTTTATGTCTCTGGTCCAAATTTTCAATGCGGCTTTCTCTTTTTTAAGATTCCCACTTCCACTTCCATTCATCTGATAGAAGATTTGACTTCATGAATCTTCCTTTTGCATGCAAATTAGAGATGTACTTATTTTGACAAGATTTAGCATTTTTGAACTTTAGCTTTATTGCAAGTTAGCAATTACAATTATTGTTTGAATTGTGATGTCATAAGAAGTGCTTGTTCGAAACTACTAAGAGAAAAATGCATTTTTTTCTATAAATTTGGGCAGTAGCTAACAAGCAAAATATGATTCTCCAGTGCTCACATCCAATGTTGAAGCCTACATTTTCTGCATGTTTCCAGATCATATTTTAATGCCTGGAGCATGCCCCAGATGCCTCCACAATTTCCAGTTACAGAAAACTTGATGGATGGAAACTCTCATCCATAAACTTGAATAAAACTTGGAGGTTAGACATAATGATCAGTTCAGAAAGATCAGAAAGGTCCTAGTTTGTGAGTGTAACTGTAGACCAGTCATGAGCTTAGGTTGTATTGGGAAGTTCTTAAATTTTACCAATTATTGAGGCAACGGTCCAAGATAGACTTGAAGAACTGAATCAAGGAGAATTCAAGTTTTAAAATTAGAGTTAGAGGTCATACAGACGAAGAAGTCCCATTGACAGTAACTAAGAGCTGAGAATCTATCATCAGAGAAGGCATGTTATTTAGAAAAGGTATTGATCTCAAACACTTTATCTCATGTCTCATTGCCTCTGTGACTTTTACCAAATTTGAACCTACAACTTGTTGATTCTTCTGTGTTCACGATGCTGTCAAAGGTTGTGGATTTTGGCTTTACACATGTCAATTGCATTTACTTGAAACTTTATTAAGGCTTTTCAAAATAGGTTAGATTTTTTGTGTATGCTTTTACGTTTTCTGTATACAATTTTGTGCATGCATTGTCTTTATTGCATTCCATAGGGTTACATTTTTTTGAGCCATTCTTCCATCCATTGCTAATAGTTCACTACGGAGTAGTATAGGAACCTGATTTTCAAGCATTAGAATGTCACCTAAAATGTCGAATTGACAAGATCGGACCCTGTTCCTATTAAAAACTGGATTGAGGTTCCATTCTGATTCAACATTGAGATCCCATTGTGTTTCATCAGTGAGAAGATTGAGAGTCTGCAGAATGAAGCATCTATCCAGAGGTAAGCATCCGTCTGGCGGTAAGGATCTAAGTCCTTTTCCATAAATTACCTGGTCTGTAATGGTCACTCCATTTTTTTTCTTTGTGCCTTAAGAAGTTAAAAAAAAAGCTTTCAACAACTGAGCCATTTCAAGATATCTGTAACCCAGTGCTTTGACACAACTTTGTATTGATTTTTTATTCTAACGTTTTGAGTCTCTTTTTAAGACCCTCTTCATGAAAAAAATATAAATACATGGAAAATATTATACAGTAAGACTATTAGGATAGGATACTGCATGATGGCATACCATGAAAAGGTTGGGTTCAGTTTGAATGAGACAAATGATTTTATTACAACGCCCTGCATACCGATCAAATGATGCCCTAGAGAACTAGTGATTTTCATATCCAATTACTGGCAAACATTTTGGGGTCATTGCTCTCTTTTAATTTCTATTGCTCTTAAAATTACATTTTTATCCAACTTTTAATGTTTTTATTTATTTTTCTAAAACAACTTTGCTTAATAAGAGACTGTGTTGTAGTTCCAAGTATACCCACAAATCATCAAGCAACAATGTTTGGCCTCCAATTGTTCTGCCAGTCTTTGGCAGGAACTACGCTGGCCTGCAGCTCTTGTTTAATTTATAGATATATATGTACTTATAAATGTTGACACATTTAATTATTAAAGACAATAATATCATTCTATACGTTTCACAAAGAAATAAAAGTCTTGCCGAGAGAAATATTCTATACCCCATAAAGAATGAATAAAGACAATAATATCATTCTATACGTTTCACAAGGAAATAAAAGTCTTGCCGGGAGAAATATTCTATACCCCATAAAGAATGAAAAATAAATAAATAAATAAAATCGATGATGGCAACGTTACCTCGCTCATCCAACTTGGTGACAACAATGTTACCACGTTTACCTAGCTCATAGTTTAATACAAATACCACCAATGGTAGCGTATATTAAATAACGCACATGTGTGTGTGTGTTATAAAATGTTCTTAGGAGGTAACGAGGTAGTAAGGAAATCCCAAGTCCTAACACATCTAGATTTGGAAATGACACTTCCTACACAAATTGACTTACCACCCAACGGATAGAATGAGCTCCTAACTAAAGTTGACTGAATTTCACCCTATTGACTCAAACTCAAATGACAACCTTGAGACTTCCCAAACACATCCTTTCTACTGGATGATACTTTCCCTCTTTGTCTTGTTGAGGCTTGATTTGTCCTGCATCATACTCACAAAGATCAAGTAGTTAGTCAGACAATATCCAAATCATCATCTGATCAAATATACATTAACAATTTTGCTTTATAATATAAAAAGAACTTGTAACATATTTCTTGGCATAAGGCATCATGTACCCCTATCTCATCTAGAATGTAAAGCAAACATTGTGCATACATAACTCATTCAAAATGCAAATCAAACATCGTGCATACATAACTCATTCAAAATGCAAATCAAACATTGTATTTTCCATCATAGTTTCATTGTTTTTTTGAACTCATAGCATAACATAGCGAAATTAACAGAAAGTAAAAACAGTCTGATAAGAAACTAGGGTGGGATGTAACAAGACTATTAAAAGTGAGATAAATGTGTCTAAGAAGAAAGGGTGAGAATTGACTAGCTCAATGAAGGAAGGAAAAGCAAATTTACATGGTAAAACAATGCCTCCATTGAGAATACATCCTCATCCATTGCATAAAATATCATAAGAGTGCCAAGGATGGAGGGATGGTGTGTGACATGTAAGAGAGGAAATAATCAAATTTCAAAATATGGGCATCCATATTAACCAAGGAACAATGACTAAAATGATCCATTACAGTAGATTATCCTAGGGTGAGAGGTTTAAGTAGAATATCTATGCCACTATGACATACCCAAATCCTTATCAAGTTGCAAGAAATATATGTAAATAAAATGAATCAAAACTCTAAGAAACTTGAAAATGAACAACAATACCAAGATTACATGTTAGAAATAAAAATCATAAGAAAAGTGAAGTTGTAACCCTAAGGTCAAACCCTAAGGGGTGTAAGCATGAATAAGTTCACAAAAAAAATATAAAGGAAAATAACCTTTTCCCTAGTGTTAATCTAGGCTAATTAAATAAATGCAAGCTTGGATAAGCCATAAGTAGCCTACAATAGTTGGGAATGTTAAAGTGTATAAATTAGTGCTATTTTAGGAAATAGAATGCAAAGGGATAGGTGTGCTTATCTCTTTGAGATATGATGAATAATTTATCTTGATGTATGTAGATTC
The DNA here is from genome assembly GCA_007258455.2 of Sequoia sempervirens. Lineage (NCBI taxonomy): Eukaryota > Viridiplantae > Streptophyta > Pinopsida > Cupressales > Cupressaceae > Sequoia > Sequoia sempervirens. Next base: position 48,232 of record VDFB02089908.1, read on the forward strand.
CACTCACCTCAATATAGAAAATCAATGCCCTTTTATCTAATACATGCCTCATAACTATAATGATCTTTGATTTCAGTGTAGGTCAAATCCATATTGTTTGTGATTGATTTTGCATGCTATAGACCTATCCTCTGGTGCAAATTTTCTTTGTAAATTGCATATTTGATCTTAACGATTATACACTCTTATGACTTGATTCACCCTAATTTTTACTCTATGCTCATAGTGTAAGGATTGGTGGTGTGGAAAAATAGTTTGGGAAACTGTTAGATCACAAGTGCCATGCCTAGGTCTTGTAGGTCAACCCCCTTGATTATATTAGATTTATAGTTGTGGAAACAATTGAAGACAACACTATTTGGTTATGCAAGGTGCATCCTAGAATTATTTGATGTAGAATTATGTTCCTTTTAATGCCCCAAAGTAAAATATTTGTAGAATAATTTTTCTTGTAATGTTTAAGCCTTTTTAAAATTATTTCTAGATATGAATTGCTCATGAATTAGTATACATTAAAAACCTCTAAATACCAAGACATAACAATCAATTGCACAAACACATGTACCAAATCAATTCATATTAGTTAATGGAATAAGCAAAGAGTCAACCAAATTTGAATTTGAGATTTTTTATTTTGAGGGCGAATTTCATGTGGTGTGAGATTGTTTTCACATACTAATGGGATCAAAATTACCTTATTTTAAACCTTTCCATCCTTTCCTTTATTTAATTTTATCTCCTTTTTGTCATCCATTCTACTATTATTTATTTATAAAGAGATAAAATTGTTTAATGCATTTTAAAAGGGTGAAGGATATCCAAATTACCGATTCATAAAGAAATTTAATCCTAATTTGGGTGAATGATTTCAGGTTGAAAAGGATCACAATTGAAAAATCTTCAACATAAGGACAAGCCCCAATCTTGGTTGCAGCTCAATATGGTTAATGGATTGAAATGAATGATTTTGTTAAGTTGTTAGCATTGTTTAAAATGTTATCGACCAATGACCAAGTATAGTTTGTTGAATGTTATGGGTCGTAGGCCAACATAATTGTATCTCTTATAACTAGATACTATTATAAACTACATAAGTATAAATGGGATGTATTGGCTAAAAAATTTATCATATTGCTACTCCAAAAACATATATTCAACTATAATAATATCATTTGCATTTGGATACAAAGGTATTTGTTTAGTGTGGGTTTCTAAACACCTCATTGACTGGGAGGAGGGCTCACTCTTCAGAAGGCTTGGTGAAGTTTAGTGTTTAATTTGATTCTATTTGTTTATGCTTGCTGTGTTATTCATTTGATTTAAAGTTTATGTTGTAATCATTATCATTACTTGTGAAATTGTATTGGATTTATTTATGAACGGTTTTATGCTATACATATCATTTAGATGCTTTAAAGACATTTCATTTACCTATCATAAATCTTGTGTGACTTGAATCAACAATCTTAAGTTAATTTTCCAAACAGATACAAGACTGTTGTTCATGTCACAAATTGTCTTGTTCCTATAACATCTTTGAAGTTCTTGTTCTCTTGTTACAACCCGTGAATAACCTATTCCAACAATACTTCAGCATTTCAGATTACTTTAGGGTTGCTACATATAATCTCACTTAACATGCTACCTTCAACCCCTAGGTATATAGCCGTTACATCTTTCTAAAGTCTTACATCTTTTATTGACATAAGGATTAAATTGAATTGTGAACCCAAACACCAACACATAAACTAAAAATTATTATCCTTAGTTTTGTCCCAACACATACCATAAAATTGACAAGACAAATGAATATGAATATCAATATGAAAATTAAATATCTATACAAGAAGAGAAAAATAAACATAATAAATTACAAATGTATAATAATATGTACAAATATAAATAAAATAAAATAAAATATACAAAATTACCTAAAATTAATCTTTATGAACTTAATTTTATTCATGAATTTTGTAAATATATAATTTTATGAGCCCATTAGAGATAAGTTTTGTTGAGTGGAAGGCCTCAATGCCATAGTTGACGAGGCCATGATCGTGCCCCAAATTTTTTTTGGTAAAATGGATACCCCTGGTCCTTAACTTTGAATTAGAAGTTTGAACATGAAACTTGTACTTTGTATTGAATAATTATGACATAAAACCCTTCCCAAAAAAATTAATTGAGAATCGGAATGGGTATGAAAATTTCACCATTACAAATATTTTTGATTGGATCATTCATTTCTGCATTATCCATCCCAAGAAAAGATAAAATTCCACCTCACTTACAGGCCATTGCGAGATGACAATACCAAATTCCAACGGCTATCGGCAAGAAAAAAAACTTGTGGCTTGAAGCTGGTAGCATATTCACCGCTATCTACCTCGCCTAATCATTCAAATATCTTCCCATTTTAGCCATAGCCAAACTCTGCAACGTGTGAATTGCCGATTGCCTTGAGCACAATACAATGCATCGTAAAGCAGCATTGTTGGACGCTCACCCCTGCAATCCAGCACCTCAACTCGCGCCAAATGGCTTCAACCAATTAAACCACAACCATAAGAATTGGGGGAAGCTTCCTCAAAAATTTTACCCAAGCGACCGTGCACCCCCTCCAATAAGGGCCACACTTGGCAACCCACGGCTGACAAAAATCCATAATTGTAAAGTCAGAATATCAGAGACGTCGCAATGTGGTTTTATAGGAGGAGACAGAGCCTCGAAATCAGGCAAACTATTGGCGAGGAGTTTGCCACGCACAGTGAACGCAGGCGCAATGGCTGACTTGTACGAATTTATAGGTGGAGGGCCGCTGGTGGAGAAGACAGTGAAGGCGAGCGAGGACAATATTGGGGAATGGCTCGAGTGCGGAAGCCGTGTTTGCCGGCTTTTAGGGTTTGATGAGAATCTTCTAAACCTCGACCAGAAGGCGAGGGTGTTTCATTATTATGTGCCCGTCTATCTCTGGTGCCAACGCCAATTGTTGCAGCACAGGGACAAGTTTCAACATGATGCTCAATCACACATTCCTCCCTTGGTCGTATGTATTTTCTGCTTTGTTATTGTTTTTGTTTTCAGCTTCGTAAATTCTCCTTTTTGTGTGTAAGTAATGAACATTATTACTTTCGGATAATAATTTATGGCACAGAACATTTTTATCTCTCCATTTTAATGATCGATCATATTATGGAATTCATTTAGATGCATTTTAATGATAGTAAGATCATATCTTATTCAAATATAAAAATGGAGACAAATTGAAAGATTACAAAGATATTTAGTTACAAGCAGTTTCAAAATAAAAGCCAGTCACATACGAGATCATCTTAGCTGAGGCTGGATCTTTTTCGGTTGAAGTGTCTGTGATGATTTGGCTGTTAGGTTATTTGAAGAGAATAGAGAACATGGAAGGACACCAGTGACTCAAAATATCAGTGGAAGAAAAGTTAAATAGAAGAAAGAATATATGGATGAAACTAAATAACAAGTGGATGAATAAATGGGGAATTTGTTGAACACCCAGAATACTGAGCGGGGGTGAATCAATATTCTATTAAACCAATTAGTCATAATCCAATCAATTAACAAAGCATATTTGACTGCATCAATGAATGAGTACACGAGAAAGTCACAACATAACATAACACAATAACACCAAGATTTTTACGTGGAAAACCCAAGGAGGGAAAAACCACGGTGAGGATTAAGTCACAATATATTATAACCGGTTATAAAATATTACAGGGCTCACTACCAAGACTCACTATCCTTAAAAAGCTCACAGCCTGAAAGTAGATACAAGATAAAATTGGCTACATAGCCAAGGAGTGAATTGATACAGAATGCACCTTCCTTGTGCTGAATTTAGTTCCAATGAAGCTCTGAATACAAAATGCTGCACTCCACTGTAGTCCCTCCGTACCCACAGTAATTCTGCCCTTAATCTGATTTCACACATATAAATTCGCAAGTTTGCTCAATATCAGATTTCACACACACCTAATCACGCCATCACATTCTCTTTTGCAACACAAGACTATTCCATATATATACACTATTGCATCCACATGCATCAATTAGGTCGGCCTAATTAGATGTAGCCCTATTTCAATTCAAAATACTTTGTCAGCTTCATACATGGAAACAAACTTCTTCGCGCTCAAGACAAACGTGCAAAACTTTGAATTAAGGTCGGTACAGATCTAAAATAAATCCCTTTAACATCCACAATACATATCAATCTTCATAGCACCATTTAAAACATTAGGTCGGCTAGGGATTAGACTCAACCACAAAATAAGCCAATCCACCCAACATCGAACATCCATGCATTCGTACAAGCATGCGCCAACTGGAATATGTGTAGAGCTGACACCAATAAACCTTCTCCCAAAATTGTAGAGTCTGAGACCGAACACCAGAGGAATGCGGACCAAATAACACTTATCAATTTTGTACTGTATAAGCCAGAATATAGTTTACTAAACTTCTGTCACTTGCAATTTTCAGCCAGATTAACCAAAATTGCTGAAACCTTGAACATAGATGTATTGAGTAGTCCCAAGCAACATACTGTAACCGCATAAGCCGATCTTAAAACATGAGCGAATCTGGACCAAATTACCAGATCAATATGACAAAAACTGTTTTACTGGATCAGACAAAATTGTCAACAGACATGGTTGGCATCAATGACAACACAGTAAAGACAGAATTAACATGCAAGAGTGCTCAAATGTAAATGTGGAAGTCATAAGGTATGTGAGAGAGAAAGACAAAGCCGTATTGTGGACAAAACAACTCAGACATTAAAAGGAATATTATGTCAAGCAATTCAATCCCACATGCGACCATGAGAAAAAGCATTTTATAGGGGCAGATATAAAATGGAAAGTGAAAATGCTTATAATCCGGCTAAGAACTAGCTCAAACCATCTCAGGTGTGAAATGGGGAAGTGGAGAACACCCAAAGAGGAGTGGGCTGAGAGGGTTTTTCGCCTCTGCACATCAGGATCAATAGAAACAAAATGACATTACATTATGGAGTGTATGGCTTATGAGGGCATTTGAATCAATTATGTTAATACTCTAAAAGTAGAGACTATAATAGCTTTGTTTGAGGAAGAATGGGTAGCAAAGACAACAGATTACTTGATCAAAATTCAGAGTAGAAAAACCATGATTAGCAAAGAAATAGAAGACGTTTAGAAATAAGGGTTGTGGATTGGTGGTTGGTGCTTTTGTTGGTTATTGTGCAGTTCAACTCTCGGGTCCCATAGACTGCTCGGTCTCGTAAGCGTCATTAAAAACTTTCATTTCATTCATCATTTGGTACAAATAATTCTAACATATGTTAATTCTAACATATGTTAATATTTTGGGTAGGGGAAACCAATCAACAAAATCTACTGCAGATTTAGCTAGTGGTTGTAAGAAATATGAGGCTTCCTACCAATTTTTTGTAGAATGTGTCTTCACCTTTTTTGTACATCAAATCCAAAAAGCTTGAAGCTTGCTTCCATGGGTGTTGCAATTGGGTTGATTGCATTCAATTGTTTTGAATTTTTCAAGTAACTTCTTAGCATATTTTGTTTGAGAGATAAAAACACAACCTTGGGTTTACTATACTTTCAATCCAAGACAGTAGTGCAACAAGCCAAGATCAGTCATATCAAATGATTTATTTAGATCTTTCTTCACTTGAGAAATCATCTTCTCATAACTGCCATTGATAACAATATCATCAAGATTTACGATCAGCAGTACAATTTCTCTATGCTCTTTTCAGATGTTCAAGTTATAATCTGAAAGATTACGATAAAAACTATGTGCACAGATGTTCATCGATCTTGTTGTGCCATGTATAAGGTGCTTGCTTCAAGTCATACAAAGATTTGACTAATTCATATACCTGATTTTCTTTGTCTTTGACTACAAATCCTTCAAATTGATGCATGTAGATTCCCTTTTGAAGATCTCCATTTAGAAATGCACTTTTGACATCCATTTGATGGTGCTTTGATGGTGCACCAACTAAACTGTTTGGTAAACTGAAAAACAGGCCTGATTGTTTCTAATTTTGTCATTGCAACAAAAGTCACTTCATAATCAATGTATTCCTTTTGTGCATATCCCTTCGCTACTAATTGAGCTTTGTATTTGCCAACAATTCTGTTTTCCTTTTACTTTATTTGAAATACCCACTTGCAGCCTATGGTTTTCTTTCCTGCTGGCAGATCGACAAGCTCCCTTGTGTGATTTCTCATGAGAGCATCTCTGTTCTTTCAGTTCCGAAGATTGAACTACCATGCCCATTAAAGCCAAATTTACCTCTTCTTAAGATATGTTTTCAGACTGCTCCATATTTTTCCACACCTTCCAGGTTTGCCTTTGGATTCTTGTTGAGCAATGAACTCCAGGATTATTCTGAACATTATTCCCTCCTTTGAATTTTTTTATCACCGTATCTAGCATTTCTTGAATATTAGAATCTGTTTCTTCTTCTTCTTCCTCCTCAAGATCTTTTTCTTCTTGATCGAAATCTTCCTTGATACCTTTCTTCACATGATTTTCTTCCAAAAAGATAGCTGCAGGTTCTTGTTTGAGATCTTCTTCAAATATCACATCTTTGCTTATGTAGATCTTTTGAGTTGTAGGATCAACTAATTTATAGACCTTAGGTTATTCACTATACCCAAGAAAGATACATGCGGTTCCTTTTTATCAAGTTTATTTTGTGTTTGTTTAGGAGCATGCACATAACTTGTGCTCCCAAAAATATGGAGATGATTTATTGTTGGCTTCCTTCTTGACCAAGTTTATTTGGGGGTAACACATCCAAAGCTTTTGTTGGTGCTTGTAATGTCCCCTTTTTAGCATGCTTAGGTTTGCAGATGGTTTAGCCTATAATTTTGACTCTCGTAGGCTAATGAGGATGGTTAGGGGGTCTTCTGGCGATTGTATCGTCTCTAGTGTTTAGAAACTTGCACTTTGGCTTTCATTTGAAGTCTCTAGGACTCCGTATGCTCAACTTACTATTTATAGTAAGTCAAGAATGGATAGAGAGGGACCCTTACTATTTTTAGTAAGGTGTGTGGTCGTATGCAACTCCATCAACTCAGCTCCTAGTTCAGACGGCGCTCAGAAATAATGAGTATTCATGGAGATATTAATTTTTATTTGGCTTAAATAAACATTAATTATTTAAAAGATTATAATATTAAGTTATAACTTAACTTAATATTGAGGGTCAAGGCGTCATAAGAAGGGGCCATTTATTTAATTAATTTATGGGCGACCAACCCAAGGTGGAGACTATGGTAAATTAAATGAAATATTATAATTTCATTTTTAATGTTTAAATGGAGCCTTTTTGGAGAAAATCAACCCTCATGAAGAATTATAAATATTCATTGAAGAAGAGAATAAGGCATTCGATTGAGCATTTGGTGTTGATGAGTTTTGTATGAGAGAGGAAGCCAAGGGTTTCTGAATCAGTTTGCCATTGGAGAACGTTCACTCTCCATTGTTGCAGCCTTTTGAAGTAGTGAGATATCTACTGAATTTGGCATACAGGAGGGCATCATACAAGTGTTTCGTTTGTGCTAATTGGTGAAACTATTTGAAGGGATTGATTGCATATTTCTCTAGAGATTATGAGTTGTGGAGAAGAATTTGCAGAGTGCTTTTTTGTCTGCTCATATCATACTTTAGAAGGGTACGGCCTAGCAATTTCATATATCATTTGCAGCTGAGGGCGGCTAGACTCGCCTGGCAGCCATGGATATCTGTTTATCTTTATCGGGTATGAATGTAATCTAATTTCCTTGCAAGTATTTAATAAAGTTAGCATTTCAGAGTCTTGCAAAACTAGTTTAGATTATTATTATTATTGCTACTTTCATTTCTAACATTGTCTATTATTTGCAAAAATTTCAAAAAAGCAAAAAACCCTCATAAAACACAAAAAAACCAAACAAACAAAGAAGTCACAAAAACTAGGGCACAAAGTGTTCTTATATTGGTATCAGAGCCTTAATCTTGCCATCCTGGAGGGTTGAAGGTTCATATGAGAGGTCACCACAAATATTACACGCAGTAAAGGAGAATCAGAGGAAGATTGGTAAAGGGATAATCCATTTGCAGAGGTACCATTGGCAGAGATGGGTGACAGGGCAAAAGAGGGTCCACACAGGAATGAAAGAAGAAACGAGGATAGGGATGATGACAGAGAAGTGAGAGAGACCTTGAGGGATTTACGGGTTGGCCAGCAGCAGGTAGCTGGTGTACTACAGCAGCCCACAGCTACTCTACAACAGTTGAATTTACCTAGGAGACAACCCCAGGATTAGGATGGTGACAAGAGTGTAGCAGGGTCATGGAGAGTGCAAAGAGCGCTTGCCCGCACTGCAAATAGGCCCACTCAACCCACTTTTCTGAGGGAAGAGCGAGCTGAGGAGAATATTGAAGAGGTTGAGGAACCAACCTATTCTGATGCATTTATGGCTGCCCACGATGAGTGGCGGAAATTGACACCAGAGGCATGCGAGCTCATGCATTTTGATCGATTTGTGCAATCGAGGATGGATTACTACAGGTCTCGACAGGGGAATAGGCCTCGGAACCAAAACAGAGACTTGAAGCACGCCATCAGCAAGATCACCCTACCCTATTTTGATGGCAGTGGCAAGGTAACAACATAGTCTTGGATTCATAAGTTGGACACCTTCTTGACACTTCGACCTATGTCTGAGGAAGAAGCAATCAAGTTTGCCATGTTACATTTAGAGGGAGCTGCCCATGATTGGTGGTATCACGAGATAGTGACACTAAAGCATGATTGTAGCACCTCTTATCAGGAGTTCATGGACAGACTGGTGGATCGCTTTGATAAAAAGGATTCAGAAGTTTATTTTAGGGACTTGGCACAACTTAGGCAAACTAGCAACCTGGAGAGTTATATCAGTGATTTCTAGAGGTTATCCGTGATGGTGACAAACATTTCAGAGAGGAGGCTAGTTGTGCTCTTCATGGAGGCTTTGTTGGAACCGTTGCGAGGGTGGATTAAGGATTTTGATCCACCGACATTGCAGGAAGCAATGAAGAAAGCAAGGAGTATGGAGTTTGCAGCCCCAAAGAGTAGAAGTTCACATAGGGATGTTCCTTCAACCAGCAAAGAGGACTCTCAGCAAACTGATGAAAAGAAAAAGAAACTAGTGACCATGGCAGTTGAGGAGTCACGTGAGGAGTTGAGAAAAAAAAAATTATGTTTTTGGTGTAAGGAACCATACAACCCGGATCATGATTGCCCTTTGAGACCTAAGGGCAAAGCAAATCGAATCATGTGGGCCTACTATGAGGATTCAGATTCCGATCAGCCAACTTCTGAGGATCGTCAGGATGTGACGGCATCTGCGGATGGGAATTTGGCTCCTATGGCATTCTTTGCTAATGTTCAGGACAAGGCCACATTTAGGTTCAGGGGGACAGTTAATGGGCAGCATTGTGTTGCTATGTTGGACACGAGAGCGACACATAATTTTATTGACAAGGGTTTCGCAACTAAATGCAGGCTACAGGCCGAGGATTTTGATGGATTTAGAGTTTGAGTGGCTGATGGATACACCCTCGCGTGCACCAAGTGGGTCACTAATCTCACTTTGATGTTGAACAGCTATGAGTAACATTCTGATTTCTATGTGGTCAACATGGGTGAGATGAATATAGTTCTGGGCATGAAATGGCTTCAGGACCTAGGAGTATTTACCCTTGATGTACCAAAGGTGGAGATGTCATTTGAGGTTGATGGCAGGAAACACGTGTTGAGGGGAATCACAAATGGGAGCTTGCATTCTATCTCTCTCCGTAGAGAGAAGAAAAGGGAGAGAGCAGGAGATGATCCAGGAGGAGTCCGCGTTAGCTGATGACTCCAGGGGTTCAGAGTTGTATGCTTTAGATCAACATGGTGGTGTTGTCCAGTTTGTGAACAACCCCTTGTTTGAGGAAGATGTTACATTGTCTTATGATAACCCACTTTTTGGGTTAGATGTTGATTCCACTCTTGACCCAAACTTTGTGACGAGTGCTGATTATAGTGTTTGGGATCCCTCTAGTGCATCGGGGTTTCAGATAGGGCTCGCAAAGGAGTTTTTTGAGGTATACACAGTGAGGAGTGCATACAGTTTCACTTTTGACCCTCATGTGCATGACCTATCTCAGATGCACAGTTCAGCGGCGCAGGTACTTGACAGCGGTTATGACAGTCCACCTTGCGCAAAGTTAGGAAGCAAATGTTGTCAGTTCCTTGAGTTGCTTCCTATTAAGACTCGTACTCTTGCGACATCGGATGGTGAGTTTGGATGGGGACAGTAGGATCAATTAGTTATTCTGGTGTTAGTATTACGGGAGTTGTTTGAGGATATCCGAGACATTGCTCAGTTCTACCCATGGGATCCTGGTGGAGAGATATTACAGAGGATTTTCTTTTGGCAGCCGAGATTGCTTGGGGACAAGCAATTTCAGGGAGAGCGGACTGTAATGTCCCCTTTTTAGCATGCTCAGGTTTGCAGATGGTTTAGCCTATAATTCTGACCCTTGTACGCTAATGAGGATGGTTAGGGCGTCTTTTGGGGATTGTATTGTCTCCAGTGTTCAAAAACTTGTAGCTTTGGCTTTTGTTTGAAGTCTCCAGGACTCCGTATGCTCAACTTACTATTTATAGTAAGTCAGGAATGGATAGAGAGGGACCCTTACTATTTTTAGTAAGGTGTGTGGTTGTATGCAGCTCCATCAGCTCAGCTCCCAGTTCAGATGGCTCTCAGAAATAATGAGTATTCATGGAGATATTAATGTTTATTTGGCTTAAATAAACATTAATTATTTAAAAGATTATAATATTAAGTTATAACTTAACTTAATAGTGAGAGTCAACGCGTCATAAGAAGGGGCCATTTATTTAATTAATTTATGGGTGCCCAACCCAAGTTGGAGACTATGGTAAATTAAATGAAATATTATAATTTCATTTTTAATGTTTAAATGGAGCCTTTTTGGAGAAAATCGACTCTCATGAACAATTATAAATATTCATTGAAGAAGAGAATAAGGCATTCGATTGAGCATTTGGTGTTGATGAGTTTTGTCTGAGAGAGGAAGCCAAGGGTTTCTGAATCAGTTTGCCATTGGAGAACGTTCACTCTCCATTGTTGCAGCCTTTTGAAGTAGTGAGATATCTACTAAATTGGCATACAGGAGGGCGTCATATAGGTGTTCCATTTGTGCTAATTGGTGAAACTATTTGAAGGGATTGATTGCATATTTCTCTAGAGATTACGGAGTTGTGGAGAAGAATTTGTAGAGTGCTTTTTTTGTCTGCTCATATCATACTTTAGAAGGGTACGGCCTAGCCATTTCATATATCATTTGCAGCTGAGGGCGGCTAGACCAGCAAGGGCGATTTTGATAAAGAGGGCTTCAAAGATTCTGAAATAAATCAAAGAGGGGCACCCATGCCTTGGGATATCAGCCATACCAAGTTTGATGAAAAAGGCAGCTGATTGGAGGAGAATCGATTAATTAAAGGCGGTGCTTTTTTGGCTGAAACTTGCCTAGCAGCCATGGATATTTGTTTATCTTTACCGGGTATGAATGTAATCTGATTTCCTTGCAAGTATTTAATAAAGTCAGCGTTTCGGAGTCTTGCAAAACTAGTTTATATTATTATTATTATTGCTACTTTCATTTCCAGCATTGTCTATTATTTGCAAAAAATTCAAAAAAGCAGAAAACCCTCATAAAACACAAAAAAACCAAACAAACAAAAAGTCACAAAAACTAGGGCACGAAGTGTTCTTACAGTGCTTCATTGAGAAAGTACAATGTTGTGTGGTTACAACTTGAGCCCAAAATCACCTCTCCATATTCATGCCATTGAGCATGGAGTGCATCATCTCTTGGATGACTCTATTCCTTCGCTCAACTAACTCCATTTTGTTGTGGATTAAAGTAGTTGTCAAGCTGGATGCCTTTATTGAACAACAATGCACAAACTCTTTGAACATGTACTCTCTCGATCTGTGCAGAGGGTTTTCATGAAATGGCATGTTTCTTTTTCCACTTCAGCCTTGAAACACTTAAAGTGTTGAAATGTCTTTTCTTTTATCCTCAAGAGACATCCACATCTTTTGGGAGCAATCAACAAAGAGAAGAAAATATTTATTCTCACATAAGGATTCTTCAAAAGACTCACAGAGATCATTGTGAACTAAGTGGAGAGTATTTGTGGCTCAACATGAGTGGCTACTCTCGGACCTCTTCCTATGTTGCTTTCCAACATCACAATTAGACATCCCTAATGCTTAATGCTTGGCAGTGTCAGCATCATCTTCTGTTTACTTAATGTAGTTAATTATGAATGATTTAAGTGACCAAAATGTTGATGCCATAATTAGTATGTATTCTCAACAGTTATAGGAAGAGTAAGGTGTTGAGAAGGAATGGTATCAAGAATAAACATCCCTCCTTCTGCTGAACCTTGAGCTACATTCTTTGAAGTGCTCTTATCTTCTACAATACAACACTTCGGTCATTTATCTTTATCAAACTTAACTTCCAAGTTATTGTCAATGAGCTAACTAACTTAAAGTAAATCCTTCTTCATTTCTGACACATCATGCACTATATATTTTTTGTTAGAGTTGATGAGGAATAATTCCTTAACCTTTTACTTGTAGAGAAGATTTGCCTCCAAGGTGAACAGTTCTGCTGTGCTGATTCAGCTTCATGAGTCATTCTTTCCTTCCAGTCTTGTGCTTAGTTGCACTTGAGTCAATATGCCAAATATCTTTTCACCTTTTGTAGTGTGACCGGACATGCAGCCAGATCACCACCTCATCACGTTTGTCTCTATCATTACAACATCATTTATGTTTGTCTCTATCATTAACAACATTATTTTGATGTCACCTTGGTTGGAAGCTTTGTTAATTCCTCTTATTTGTTTTAGCTAGTCCATTATACCAACAATTCTTGGTATATTGGGATCATTCACAAATTAATTATCATCTTACGTGCGAATGTGTATTTCCCAGCTCCTATTGAAAATTAGTTTCTCCCAGTCAGACTACAGGAATACAGATTTCCCATGGCTCTTATACCAAATGATGGTAAGACCATATCTTATTCATCGTTTGGATACTTATTTATACAAATAATTCTAACAATGCGTTTTGTATTTTGGGCATATATGTGAAACCAATCCACAAACAAACTTAACCAATCAGTAAACTCTACAGCAGATTTAGATACCTAACAAATGACAATCTAAATATAATATGCAGTTTTTAATATTAAACAGATTCAAGGAAAATTCATAACTGCAACAAAAAATCTGCAATGCAATTCAAGAATTGTATTTGATTTTTCATCGTCATTCCTGTGCGTCTTCATACCCCATATAGAGTTCATGCTCTTCCTGGATGTTGCATGAAATGAAAGTAACAAGAGTAATGGATATGAACAATTAACTATTTAAATTCAAATTGGGCTACTTCATCTATATACAATTCCTTCACAGGAATTTATCGGTAAAAGTGATCAAGACCCCTGGTTGTAAAGAACTTTGAACTTATTAACAGTCATTGACTGCATTCAAAAGAAACATGACCTATTTGCAAGACAATCTAGAACCAAACAATTTCACACAGGTCCATCCTTTTCCATATGGTGCAATAGCATCTTCAATAGCATAACTGTAGTGGGATTGGAGTCTGAGCTTTAACAACATATTCTCAATGCCTAGCTAAACTGCTTATTAATTCTTTACCCCTTAGCCAGGCCTGATGCAGGTTCCTCAAAGGATTTAAACCCTTGATTGTCACACTTCATCTTTTGCAAGAGACTGCAAAGGTGTCTTCCCACAAAATCCTCTGATATTTTCCAATTTAAATTACATAGATCGGAGCTGCTAAACTCCATCTGTATTAACACACATTTTACAATGTCTTTTGAGAAAGATTTAGACCTTTTTTAACAAAGATTTCAGCCTCTGTACAGCCAAGCTTATCTGCCATCTCTTCCATTACATGGTCAGCATTATTGTCCAGTTGAAATGCTATCACAGGCTTATGCTCTTGTACCAAATAAAATTATGTATCCGTGCAAAAACATATTTGATCCTTTAGATTTTTTTAGAAGGGATTACATGTATCCCATAGTAGCCATGTACTGAAAATCCCAGAAATGATGGATTCAAAGAATGAAAATTGGTTTTATTGAAATTATAATCTAAAAAATGCCGACATATATATCTATAATACATATTTTATTCAAATTCTAAACTTAAAAAGAACTGCATATAGGTCTATAACATATACTATAGAAAAAATTAAGTATAAAAACTAGGTTATATGTGAAAGCTAGTTAACTCGTTGCCTCTTTTGTTCTTTCTAGATTGGTGTCAGTGCACCTCAGGGTAGTGGGAAGACAACACTTGTCTGTACTCTTGATCATCTTTTCAACGTCGCAGGCAGGTATCATATAATTTGATTGGGACAACATATGTCTGTCTATTCATGAGAAGCAAGGTAACTTTTTGACATTTTATATTCTACATTTTTCAATGCGTTTTAATATATCATGCATGCTTCTAGGAAAGCTGCCTCAATATCCATTGATGACTTCTATTTGACAAGAGCTGATCAGGTATGAGCTCTTGTATTTATTGATATATTTGATCATATAATTATGCAGTTCTGCAATTGTTCGTTGGCATACAGAAAACATGCATACAATACTTATATAACTGCAGTTTCATCAGTTTTTGCCTTGCAATTGTTTGAATTCAGGCAAAGCTTGCAGCTGAAAATGCAGGGAACACCCTTTTGGAGGTTTGAACCTAAAATCTTCTTGCTTGTTATATCTCCATGCACCTGAGCCATTTTTGTGGAAATCAAATGTTTTTATCCTTGGTTTAATGGCAGTCTTTTGGACAGACGGATTAATGTAAATATTTAGCTTAGGTGATGGTCTTAGTTTTCATCTTAAAATTTAATGGAGGTTTAATGAAATTCTATAAATCATGTATACTTCCAGCTACGGGGTAATGCAGGAAGCCATGATTTAGCATTTGGAACCGAAACTCTAAAGACCTTGTGTAGCTTGGTGAAAAAAGGTATGTCTTTTCCTCATCCTAGCCGTGCTGTTATCTTTTCATTTGTTTGTGCTACATTCTATCCTATTCCCTTCTTCAAAGTTTCATTTCTATAAACATATGAAGTAATTGCAATGACCTTTTACAATATTATTTGCAATTTGAGTGAGTTCCTTCATACCTCTCCTGCAGAGAAAGTGGTTTCAAAATTCAAAAAATTCCATTGTGTGTATTGATGTCATTTATTTATGCTTCAACTTTATTTGGATCCTGGCTAAGTAGCAATGATTTATGTTTGAAAGTGGCTTACTTTAGGTACAAAGGCAAAGGTACCTCGTTATGATAAGGTAGATCCTGTAACATTGTTGTTTTGTACAATACATGTCATGCATTTTACTTTATTTACTCCTATAAACATTTTTTGACTGGGCTATTTCAGTGCAGTCTGCTTATAATGGGCTGGGTGATAGGGCAGATCCTTCTGCATGGCCTGAAATTGAGGGACCTTTGGAGGTAGGGACATAACTTGGAAGTTATTAATATTTTGGAGCTATTTATTTTAATTGATTTTTTGCAGATTTAGAAGTAGAGACAATGTCATTTCAAGATCTCTTTAGAGATCATATTCTTAAGGCGCTAATCTTCCACCCTAGTAAATAACAATGGTAAAATAGATACATTTTTGAAAAAATTGATTCTTGAATCTTTAGAATATTCATAAATTCAAAATTCTATAACTGCATAAGTTGTAAATGGTTCTAGCATACCACTTTAGATTGCAGATTGCAAAGACATTATGCTTGTGTTTATGCAGAACTTGTGGAATGCTTCTATATGAGTTTGACAATTAAAGTGTGATGCCTATTGGTGAATTTCTTAAATTTAAATTGGATGTCAACAAGACTTTATTTTGGAATAGGAATGTAGTTTTATTTTGTTTATTTGATTGCATAATGCAAATCTCGTAGGTAATTTTTCTTGAAGGATGGATGCTTGGATTTAAACCACTATCAGATGACACAGTAAAATCAGTTGACCCACAGGTATTACCAAGACTCTGTATGAAGTTATTGTGCAAATGCAATGCTTAATTAATTTTAGTTTTTCTAATGCTGAAAAAGACAAATATTTAATACAAGAATGTTTAATTTCTGATTTGAACTATCCTATAAATGGCACCTTTTTTACATAAGGTGGATTCTTGCTGACAGAAACTGCATATGAAGAGCAGCCCATTATAGCATTAATTCTTTGTCTTCTTTTGCATTTGTAACTATGTTCAAAAAATTTGCCTCTCTATATCAACCAGATGACAACTGGCACTACACAAATACAGCACTATAAAGACAATGCTTTGGTGGACAAGCATAATAAAGATATAATCGGATAGGGAGTTTTTGGTGTAGCCATGGAATCAATCAACCTATCTGCTACATACCTCAATGTATAATCATTAAGACTATCGTTGAACCATATTTGTTTCTTTTTGATTAAGCTATGACGCTAGAATCTCTTACTCTTTACATGACCCAACTTTTGATTGTTTCCTACTATATGAGTCTTCTAAATATTGTTGATGTCTTACAATTGATAAGTTGACATAAAGCACCTATGATATCCTCCACCTTTCCCCTTTTCTTGCTATTGTCCCCATCATCATGGGAATAACTAATAAAGTTAAATGAGAAGTAATCTTAGTTTCATAAAAAGATTTGCAATACAAGGAGGGAGTCCATAAGATCCACCAAGTTTTTGGGACAGGGACAATAGGGAATGGAGGGACTCATTTATGGGACAAATTTTTTTGAGGCCATTTTAGGGGATGACAAAGGGGGTGATAAAAAATAGGGAAAAATTCAAAAGTATGGGGAAAATTGAAATAGTCATATGATAACATTGATAAGCCATTCATCATATACATTATAGAGCCTCAATACACAGCATGAGAGTTGAAAAAATTAACAAATGTCAAATCTCAAAATTTAATTGCTTTCATAATTCATTGTCAATGTTCATATGATATTATTAATATATTATATAAAATTAAAAAACACAACAAAATGCCCAAAGGCTGCAAGTTTGAACTACAAAATGACAAAAACATAGAAAGTATGATGCTGCCCTAATTGGCATCTACCAACATAGCATCAAAATTGGAATCTGATTATGAGTCATTGCCTCATCTAATGGAATTCCAACCAATCCCTCTTGTGCCTCATCAATTTGAGTGGCATCTTGGGGATCAACATCCAACTGTAAGGCCGAAGTTTGTCAATACTCAGAAGTCTGATGACTTGAAGTCGCAAAGCATTACGCATGACCACCAACTTCTTTGCTTGTCTAGAGGTAAACCTATTTCCTTTGATAGAGTGGATGAAGATGTATGTGGACCAATTCCTTTTTGCAATAGAGAAATCGACAACTTGTGAAAGGAGGCGAATAGTGAGCATATTTGACTCTCATGTATCATTCTCGTGCCATGTCCACCATCCTATAGGATCAGTTTGAGCTAATGTAGTCTATCTATTTTCACCTCTAGTTTGTTGAATGTTGGACTATGAATATTAGTAAAGGCAAGCAAGGTTATCCCAAGTTTCCGGGACGGGGATGGCGGGACGAGTCCCCAAGTTTCCGATTTTTAAGGCCAAAATTAGGGACAGCAGGGGGCGGCTATATAAAAATATAGGGAAAATTTTAAAAATATAGGGAAATTTTAAATATTCAATACATAACATGAATAAGGCATGCATAATATACAATATAGAACATTAACATATAACATTTGTGTTCAACATTATGCCAATACTCAATACGCATTCAAAATTAACATACGCGAATCATGAAACAACCTCCAAGTTATAATTTATAAACTTATATCAAAATTCCCAAAGGCTACATTGCTGCCATATAGTTTTAAAGTTTGCTATGAAAATCAAAATACAATTTTCGTATGTCAATAATGAATACAAAATAAACAAAGAGCACTACTGCCCCTAATCATCTCTCATAAGCACATCAAAATTAGAGTCATCCTCTGAGTCATTGCCACTGTGATGCTCCTCCTCAGCCAATGGAACCCCAACCAAACCCTTAGCTGTCTCCTCCTCATCTACCTGGGCTGCGTCCTCGAGATCAATATCCCACCATAGAGCTGGAGTTTGTCGATACTCTGGAGTCTGCCGATCTTGAAGCTGAAGAGCACTATGAATGACCACTAGCTTCTCCGCTCGTCTAGAGGTAAGTCTATTCCTCTTAAGGGAGTGGATAAAGCTATACATGGACCAATTCCTCTCTGCAGTAGAGGAACTGACAACCTGTGCAAGAAGGCGAGTGGCAAGTGTCTTCAATTGCGGTGTATCCCTCCCATGATAGGTCCACCATCCGATAGGGTTCGATTGAGCTAATATAGCTCTGTCCAACCTCGCCTGTGGTTTACTCAAGTTTGGGCCATTAAAATTTGTAAAGTCTAGAAATTGTGACCGAAGTAGTGAAGCCTGCTCTACTGTATAAATTTTCTCAATGACCCGTGTGAACCCATCTAAAACTTCAACATCATCACATGGAGGCACCCTACCATCCCTTGGTGCATACCATTTTGGATTTAGAGCAAAGGCAGCCATATGAAGTGGGGTGTTCATTGTATTCCACCTCTGTGTCACAATGGGCCTAATGTGTTGCTCATATAAATCCAACGTGGGGTCCTTTGCCGAAATAACTTGCTTGATCTTCCCAAGCATATTGTCAAATGTCTCATATATCTCTCCAAGACTAGGAGAGTCTGTATCAGCATATCTGATGACATCTACATAGGCGAGATGAAGGAGCAAATATATCTGCAAAATGCAAACAAAAAGTTCACAATAATTAGTTGACAAGTTAATTGACATGTTAGAAACTTCAAAAGTTGGAACATTGGACAATAAAATTAAAATATTAAAATCAGAAATTTAATATGAAAATCAGCCATCTAATATGTCTTACCTCACATTGGCCTACCAATCGTCATCAAGGATCTTTTGTTTGATGGTCTTTCCTTGAGTAGAACTTGCATTAGGCCATCTAGTCCACTCTGCATTGACCATCATCAGTTGTAGAGACTCATGCACCTCAACCATCCTCTCCAACGGGATGAAGTATGTGGCATATCTACATTCATTAATTCAATGATTCATTAAAAAATGAAAATTGAAAACAAAATCAGATTATGAATACAAATTGAAATTTGAAAGTGAAACAAAATGAAGTAAATGGCATACCTTGTCTCAACAGGTTTGAGAAACTCCTTTGAAAATGTTCTGAAGAGAGCAAGTGAGGTGTGGTGATTGCAAATGAACATCTGAATATCTCTAGATTCTGCCACCATTTTCTTCACCCAATCCAACTTCCCTATGTCTTTCAATGCATTGTTCAATGCATGGACACAACATGGGGTCCAAAATATATGCCTATAAGTACCCTCCACCATCAACCCAGCTGATTTGCAGACACGTGCTGAATTGGTGATTACCTGCACCACATTTGCAGCCCCAACCTCCTCTATGGCATCTCTCAAAATGGAAAATTTGAAGTCTGCATCCTTACATTTCCTTGAACAATCTACGACTCTAAGAAAATAAGAACCAACAGAGCATGTGACTATGACATTGATGGGTGGCCGACGTCTACAATCAGTCCACCCATCCATCACTATAGAGCACCCCGTCCTCATTCACGTTTGCCTCATCTCCTCCATTAACACATTAACTTTGGAGTACTCTTTGTCTAGGAGGGTGGTGCGTAGTTGATGATCTCCACGGGGTACGAATGAAGGACCAACAGTGGCTATGTCTTTCACCATTTGTTTGAAATAAGAGGAACGAGCCACATGAAATGGAATGGCATGGGCAAAAAAGAATTTGGCAATGGAGGATTCAGTGGTTTCTCGTGCTTGGTTTTGAAACATGGACTCAATTGAGGCTGCCTTATCACTACCAATCACCTTCCTCTTTCCTCTTAAGACAACACTACTACCAACTGTGGAAGGAGTAGGAGTAGGCATAAATGATTGTGAACTGGAAAGAAGGAGACCCACTTTGAACCCCACCATCACACTCCATTTGAATTCTTTGGCACTCTACAAATAGATCATCTGTCAATGCAGGACACATTCTAACTCCATGGCCCACCTCACCCAAAAAATGAGACCTAACTCTAGTGTAGCTGCCCCTAAACTCTTTTTCACAAACATGGCAAAACCAAACCCTACTCCCCCCTAAATTTTTTTGTTTTTCACCCATGGCTGTCACATATTGAAGGAATGGTTTTTTTTTATCTAATGGGTGTTTTGCATAGTCTTTCATGGTTTTGGTATTGGTTGATGAAGGAGGGCATTGGGTAGGGTTTATTTTCTCTCTAGTTCTTCTACCACCCCCACCACTTTCCCTTCTAGCTTGCATTTCAACTTCACTATCACTTCCACCCTCACTGTTGCTCATGTTTTTTGTTTTCAAAATGCAAGTTTAAACTGAAAATGCAAAAAAATAAAAAAAATCAAACAATGTATGCTTCACATTTTGCAAAAAAATGAAAAAAAAAATAGGGAAAGGAAATGCATACCTCTTTGGTGGATTTGCACTCCCAACAACACTATTTCAACCTCCTCTCCTCCTTCAAACTGCTACTCTTTCTCCTTCAATGGCTGCAACTTCTTTTGCTCTCAAACCCTTGGCTGCTCAAACAAACAAAATGCATAAAATGAGGTTAGAGAGGCCCTTTTTCCTTCATAAAGGAGTCAAAATCACTTGGGCCCACACATGCCATGTAGGCAGGGGCGTTATTTTTTAATTTTATGTTTTTTTTTTCATGTTTTAAACTTGCAAAATGCGGGGGACAGCCGCCCGTCCTTGGGACGGTCGAGGGATGGCTCAGCCATCCCCTTGCCGTCCCCTCGTTCTAGGGACGTTTCCGACAAATTTTCAAAAAACGGGGATGGTCCCCTGCCGTCCCCATGCCGTCCCCCGGTACCTGAGATGTCCTGGGGATAGGGACAAGGCATTTTGGGGGGGGGGGACGCGTCCCCGGGTTTCCC
This sequence comes from Sequoia sempervirens, assembly GCA_007258455.2. NCBI lineage: Eukaryota > Viridiplantae > Streptophyta > Pinopsida > Cupressales > Cupressaceae > Sequoia > Sequoia sempervirens. The sequence goes on from VDFB02089908.1 coordinate 69,453, forward strand.
TGAAGGCAAGCCATTGTGTGTGAAGTGTAGTTGACTCCTCATTTAAAGATATCTTTTGAAGGGCCTTCATTAATCCTTCTTTCACCTCTTCCTCATCACAAGGAGGTAACCTCCTAGACTTTGGTGCATACCATTTAGGATTTAGAGTAAAGCATGTTCATAGGGTTCCATTGCGCATCACAATGGGCTTAATATGCTTCTTATATAATCCCAAATTAGGATCCCTATTATAATTTTTTTGCTTCATTTGCCCAAAAATGTTGTTAGATGTTTCATAAATCTCTCCAACACTAACAAAGTTTGTTTCAACATATCTAATGACGTCTACAATAGGTTAGATGAAGTGTGGTGGTTACAAATGAAATCTAAATATCTCTAGCTTTGTCCACCACTTGTTGCATCCATTTTATCTTCCCAATATCTCTCAATGTGTTATGAAATGCATGAACATAACATGGGGCCCAAAAAATGTGTTTGTAATTTGTAGATATGTGTTGAATCAATATGGTGTACAACATTTGAGACTCTAACCTCTTTTATGGTCTCTCACAAAATATAAAATTGGAAGTTCACATTCTTGCTCTTCTATGAACAATTAATATCTCTAAGAAAATAAGAGCCAATCGCACATGTGACCATGATGTTGATGAGTGGCTAATATCTTATATTGGTCCATCCATCCATAACAATAGAACAGCCTGTCCTAATCCAAGTTTGCCTCATGTCCTCTATCACCAAACTCACCTTAGAATATTCTTTGTCAACGAGGGTAGTGCATCGTCTATGTTCTCTATTGGGGTAGAATGAGAGACCAACAAAGCTACATCTTTGAACATTTGTTTGAAGTATGGAGAATGTGCTACATGAAATGGGATGGCATGGGAATAGGAAAAATTGGCAATGGAAGTTTGCTGCATCATGTGCTTGCATATTAAACATACTTGCAATTGTCCCCACTTTTTCACTAGCAGTAGTCTTTCTCTTTCCTTTTGTAAAAACATCACCACTACCAGCAGCAACCATGGAGGGCAAAGGCATTTGCCTCAACACACCTTAATCCCATGCCCTTTAAAGCCCAAGAGATGAGAATATGCCTTGGTGTAGCTCCCTTAAAAATCTGTCTTGCAAATGTAACCCAAGCACACTCTATTATCCCTTGAATTTTTCTTTTTTTCTTTGTTTAGAGTTGTCACAAATTGAAGAATAGTTTTTTTGGAATTAAAAGGGCCCTTTGGATAAGTTTTTAAAATGGTGGAAGGGCACTCAAATGGGTTTTGTGGCTGTTCTCCTTCACTTACAACACTCTGTAATGTCCCACCCCAGGCGGACACTTACTAAATGAATTTCTGCCTTGAGAGGTTTGCTTGTTTTTGTATGGGTTTGGTTTTGTTTTGATTTTCAATAAGATAAATGCCAGGAAATATATAGAAGTACAAATAACATGTATAAATTGCGAAGTATAAAATATACTCAAATTGAACATCAACCTTCAAATCTGATTTCAAACATAGTTTGCATATACAACAAATATTCAAATCAGATTGATATTCTTTTCGTTGCAAATACAATAAGTCATACCTGAACTCCAAGCAATTAACTGCTGGTCTGAAACAGGTACAACAGCAAACTGAAAACACCATGTAAGGGACACCTAGCAGCAGGTAATGATTTCTCCACCCCAGAAGTGCTGAAAACTGATATCAAAGGCTTGGATGCCCATAGTGGGAGACTCAACAACACCAATCCTTAGGTGTTTCTACTACGAACCCCAAACGCCACCCTCATGTAAGCAATACGGCCTGGTATTAACTGGAAAGTACGGCCTGGCAAGATTATAACAGCCAATACAATCAGCAACGTACAAACTTCTGATTTCTGATAAAGAACTTCTCAAAACCCTCAAAAATTCTCTCCAACATGCTCAATAAACTCCCACATGCCAATAGAAGAAGATCCTTTAACAGCAATAAAGATATTCAATAATATTTGTCTTCAATAACTTCTGATCTGCAAATAAACACTTGTAAAATCTGATATAAATCTCCACTTTTAAGCACAATGTGACTTCTGAGATAAAGCCACCTGATTAGCAAACCTCAGATGATCTTTCACACCCTCAGAAAGCTCGATTCAAGAAGAAGCTATTCTATCCAAGATTGTTGTAGCTGAAAACCCTAGTTCTCACCTCCAAATGCCAAAGCATCCAAAAAGCCAAGTGTTGAAAAATGATCAAAGATAATGAAATGAATTCCAAAAATGCGCTTTTATATTAGTCAATTTGCATTTGACTTCATCTCATTTAATTTACTTTAATTTCATTTTCTTTACCCTCCTTTTTGGTGCACAACTTTATAATAATAAAGTATACTTTTAAAAAGCATTTAAATAACACTATACTTTTTAAAAGCATTTAAATCCCCCTTTTAAATAAAGTCCACTTAATTCATTAATGATATGCACTCAATAATTAATTATTATTAAAGTATAACTTTAATAATAATTATAATATTATAACTCCATCATTAATCATTGTAAATCAATTTTGACTTCATCAAGAGGTAGCCCACTACTAACCAAGGTGCATTACTATAAATAGTAAAGTTGGCCTCTATCAACACACTGACTTACTATAAATAGTAAGTATATAAAATCGGAGCCAAAACACCTTGAATATCATAACCTTTGAACAAGCTAAGGATCTGGAGATGAAAACATTGCCAACTGCCAATTGAGGAGCTAGCCAACTCCAACACTAGGCCCTCTAAACACCATTATTAGCCTACAAGGACCCGATAATAGGCTAAACCACCAAACTCTGATGCATGTGAAAAAAGGGGAGATTACAGTCCGCCCTCCCTGAGATTGCTTGTCCTCAAGCAATCACAAATGAATATAAAACACCACTCCATTAGAGGCCCAAGGAAAGAATTGTAGAATGACCCACATGACTGCACATAATCCTCGCTGCACCAAAAAAAGCACAACTGAATAACACATAGATTACATACTCTGCAATTAATTGCCGAGTGGCTGAGTACTCTCCCATTTTTTGCTTGGGCGAGTACTTCCTGCTATTACTCACGGCTCAGAATGCAAAAAAAAAAATTGTCATTTTTTTCAAAAAACTTGCGGAAAACCCTAGAACAAAAGAAACACACTTTTCATGAGCCTGTTTTCGCATGATTTCAACACATTTTTCGCATGTTTTGGATGTGTGTGTAATGCGATTTGGTGCTTATAAAACCCCCGTTTAGTGGGCCTTACAGACATTGCATCCTTTGACACGATTTGGACTGGTTTTTTGGCGCGATTTGGACTGTTTTTACTACACTATAGTGTTACTGGTTACACATTATCAATATACACAAACCTATCGATTAATATTACACATTATCATACACAGTCAATAGGTTTGTGTATATTGATAATGTGTAAATTTTTAAACATTAAACAGTTTAAGTTTGTATATAGTTATACACAAATTTCAATGGTATTACCGTATTACTAATATGCATACTTAATAGTTAAACAATTAAACTTAATATTGATATGCATACTTAATAGTTAAATAGTTAAACTTAATACTAATATGCATACATGATTGATGATAATATAATATCATGATACACTGATAAGTGAAACAAGAAACTGTATGATTGTGTGTATAGATATGTCTGTGTGTGTATATGCATGCAAACTTGGCATCCTGTGTATGTGTATAGATATGTATTTGTGCACAATGCAATGTGTGTATAGGTATGTTGTAATTGAATTTTGCAAAAAAAAAGTGTTTTTATAAGAAATTTTACTACTTTTTAAGTTGCCGAGTATTTGTTGAGTATTTGCCAAGTTTTTTCTAAGTCAAAAATTTTGGGCTTGTCAAGTACTCTTTGAGTCCGAGTATGTAAAGTATGGAATAACACACAGACCAAGGTCAAACCTTGTACCATGTGCCACAAAAATAGGTTCACCAAGAAGACGCAACCAGTAGAATGCCCAACAATATATCCTTTGTATCCACTGGGTAGAAATCAAACTATGCTCAACATCACTACAGGTAACTTCACCAATGTCGGACAATCTACCAATCGTAACAACAATGCAACATATTCTTGGATCCCAAACCCAAAATGGAAGTCTACCATGCATAACATCCTCTGACTTCCACTGCACTAATCTGATATCAACTTCACCATGCCAAGAGTGGTGAAGCAACCCAATGGGACCCATCCGAACAACAGTGCCAACCCTATTACCACCTGGATCCCCAAACAATCGAAACTCACATCCATCAATCATGAGGAGGCAAGAATATCTAAACATGTCTATACCACAATATCCCCCTTCATCCTCTGCAAAACTCCTATGGATGTGATGACTATCCTGCATAGGTGCTGGAAGATATGGAGTAGCTCCTCTCAAGTCGAGGAAATAATATAACTCTCCTCCATCATTGTGAAATGAACTAACCAAGCCATCATGCCTACTGACACCACAGTCTCCCTAAAACCATGTATCCAATAGAATTTTCTGAGATAAAGAAGTGGCAAACTCTATCAAGTACACATCAGCACGATGGTAATCTAATCTCTGACCTTGCAAGTAATCCTCTAAATATAACTGAGTCAGACACTTGCAATCTCTAGTTCCATCTTCTGTAGATGGCAACTCTTCATCCCACAATGGATGGTAAATCTTGAGCCAATCCACACCTACACACCATCAAATCCTCGATGTGTGGACTAAAGGAGAAATGATGAGCACTCCTAACTATGCAGTCAAAATAAAATGCACCTGCCTGTGTCAATGGTTGACCGTCATAGTCATGGGGAATACACTCCTCATCACTCTCATCATCTGAATCAGGAGGTGGCTCACGTCTCCGATCCTGAATGGCTGATTGGGTAGATGCTTTGCCAACCTTCTCTGCGTACCCAATAGCATACTCTCTATCATGAAACAATTGGAGATATTCTGATTTTATCTCCTCCAAAGCACTCTTGATAATCTGTAAGTCACGAATGTGAGTACCGGCTGAGACCCCATTTCGTCTCTCCTCAAGCTTAGCTGTCCAAAGGAGGTACTCAACATACTTATGAGTGCAATCAAAACGAGATAAGGTTGAATCAACCTTCTCTCCTGTAACCTTCAGCTGATCTTTCCATCTCTGTGGCTCAATAAGCTGTCGATCAAAATCAGCTGCATGGGATGTAATCTCTGATTTGCTTCCAAGAGAGGGAAACAAATCAACATGAGAATCAATCTCCCAACTAGATGATACCCTACATACCTCTTGTGAAGAAGATGGAATAGCGTAATGATTTGTCACACAACTCTTTGGAGAATCCACTACTTCACCACAAGAGCTATCAATAATATGCTTTGCATCACCTATAATGGGACTATCCTCAGAGACACCTGATGCAACATATGGTTCTCTGCTACTCTCAACCAATGCACTCATCCCATCTATGTCACCTACACCTGTAATTGAAATGGATGTAGCCACATCCTCAATGTGCTCCTTACCACTACCTGTGGGTGTATGCTCATCACTAGTAACTGTCATAGATATTGGATCTGTATCTGCTGGTGATGAAGACTGTGCTAAGCTCAACTCCACGGTAAAATCATCTATCCTTAACTTTGACTCTTGAAGGGCTGTTTGAGCGCTCTTCAAAGAGTTTGTGGTGACTTCAAGCTCATAGGTGAGCTCATCAACCTCCTCTTCCGTCCCCTTTATAGCATCATAATAGATACCATCGAGCATGAGAAGATGATCTCTATCTGATAATAGCTGTAGGTAATTATTCTTCATTACCCCAACTACATCTCTAAGTGCTTGAAACTCTGCGAGGGAAAGTCCACCATCAGGGTGCTCATATATCCCTGGAGTTTAGCAACAGTGTGCCACCAACTGTTGAACAACATCAAAGTGTTCCAAGGCTGAAGCAATCATACCTTCGTTCACCTTCAATTATCCTGCCAAATGATGAAACCACTGTGACAAATCATCTCCATAGAAGTTTTCTAATTTGTAATCTACACTATGATAAGAGGCTAAATCATCCTCACTCACTGTTTGGAAACCATCATTATGTGTGCCATCAACTTTGCACACATCAACATCAAAGGTACTGCTATTATGTACCTCATAGGATGGCTCAAATGACATGGTAGGAGCTGCTGATTTGACATTATCATTTCACACGTCTTCTTCCAAAGTAGATGCTTGTTCATCCAAAGAGCTATCCTGGGACCATTCTCCAATAAACAATTTTTTTGATTTATCTTCCATGGTCTGATCTGTAAAATCAATCTTGTTGTGGCATGAATCCACAACACATAATGCATCATTAATACGCACAACTTGCGTATCAACTTTAGCCAACCCATCACAACCATCATTCTCATGTGTAATGGTCGTTATCTCATGCTGATGCAAAAATATCAGACTGCTGTCACAAAAATTAGAACTGTTATGGCTTGTATTTTCCATGCATTCCTCGTGTTTGACACTCATAGCTTGTGTGCCAACATTAGAAGTCCCTTCCACAACATTCTCCTCATGTGCCATAACATTTAAATCTTGGTTACGCTCAAAAGAATGTCTGCTGTCATAAAAATCAGAATTGTTATCAGGACTGATAACAACTTCTTGAGTGCTGAAAGTAACATCAAGAGCTTCTGCCATACAGTTGTAAGACCCTTCTCATCTTCATCCGCTTCAAATCTTACCCTCTTCTCTTGCACCTGCTCCTCAACGAACAAGGAGGGCCTTAACTTGCCCTCACATTGTTCGAAGACACTATGCATCAAGTCACTTGCAGTAACATGTGTTCTTGCCTATGAATAGCTAGAAGTAAGGACAAGATATCTTGAGAGATGTCATCACTGTCATTAATAATGGAAGACATAATAGCTCTTGTGTAGTTTTGAATAGATTTCCCATGACTCTCACTAATAGAATCCAAGAACAAATGGAACATCCGCAAAGCCAGATCATAACAATCATAATCGATCACGACAATGCACGATCTCACCTGTGCCATCAACTCAAGGATCTTGATCTTCCTTCCAAAAGTAGGTCTACCAATATCTCCCATCCCAACCAAACCGTCAACAATTAGCTGCAATACTTCCCTCATTGTGACCACATCATAGGTGTTGATGTTATAGCTGCGGGCTACATACTTCCGCCTTGCATCGATAAACAATAAATTTCATATAGCCTTCGGCTATTTATTTATTGTATTTAATAAAGTGAAGAGGCACTTCACTTGTCAACTTATTATTTATTTTTTGGGCCAATCCTCCTTGATATTCGCACCTATTCATTTGAATTATATTTCATATTTGGCCAGCCCTTGCTCATGAAGAGGTGTGACCTCTCCTCCATCTTGTATATATATGAGATCATTTTCATTCATCCATCATCAAGTCAAGCTCGTCCATTTCCATCTGCTAAGTGCGAATTTCTCCTACAGCAGTTCGAGTTTATCAAGGAGTGCGGATTTTATATCTGAGTTTTCATCAAGTGAGGCGCTGATTCTTGGCCTTGTATTCGGCTTCATTGTAAAGAGACTTATTGTTTATTATTCAATATATAAGCGATATATTGTTGTTGGGTTTTTCTCCCTCAAGTGGAGGGTTTTCCTAGGGTATATGCTATGTCTATTTGTTTGAATTTGAATTAAAATCTGCTTATTAACTTCTGATCATAAAACTAACATGGTATCAGAGCGGGTTTAAGCAAGATCGTGATCAGATTTACATAAGTAGCGTTATCTTCCATTCTTGTTTTCATCTTCTTGTGTCTATCTTATCTTCAAAAATGGTGAACGGGCTCAAGATTGAAGATAGACTTGTAGGTGCTTCCAACTTCACCTCTTGGAAGTTTAGAGTATTGCTTGCATTGGAAGAAAATGAGATTGCTGAGTTCGTGGAGAGCGAAGTTCCCGAACCTTCCAATGAAAATGAGAAGTCTCAATGGAAGAAGAATGGCATTAAGGCGAAGAAGATTTTGGTTGATTCTGTGAAGGACCACCTTGTGCCGATTATCTCCAAGTTGAAGATAGCAAGAGAAATGTTCAAGACCTTGGAGGAAATGCATGAGATCAATAATACAAGCAGAGCTCTTGCATTGAGGCAACAACTTCATCATGTCAAGATGGTGAAAGGAGATTTTGTCATCTCCTTCCTCATGAAGATCACCAAGTTGAGAGATCAACTCTCTACCGTTGGGCATATGGTTGATTATAAGGATTTGGTTATGTTGGCGCTTAATGGTGTTCCTCAATTTTGGGAGCCATTTATTCAAGGAATCAGTGGGAGATCAAAACTACCTAAGTTTGATCGCTTGAGGGAAGATTGCATTCAAGAAGAATCAAGATTAGTAGCAAGAGGCAATGGGAAAAGTTCTACCAATGAAGAGATTCATGTTCTTGTCGCTCAATCTTCGAAGAAGAAAGGAAGAGAAGGGAAGAAAGGCAACTTCACGAGGAACAGAGATAAAAGATCAGATGGTGCTCCTGCATCTAAGAAGAAGAAGGATCTCTCCCATTTACAGTGCTTTAGATGTGACAAGTTTGGTCACTATGCAAAGGATTTCCCAACTAGACCTAAGTAGCATGCTTCAATTGCAGATGCAGGTGAGATCTCCCCTCAAAAGGATTGAAGTGGTTTCCTATTCTATTCTTCCTTATCAAGCAATGTTCCTACGGACACCAACACCTGTGGTGCCTCTCATCACATTAGTGGAGTTAGAGAACATCTTTTAGATTTGGTGGAAAGAGATACAAGTGTTCAAGTCATAATTGGAGATGATGCATGCTATTTCGTGAAAGGTGTTGGAACCTCCTCTCTTCACTTAGATTTCGACATCTCTCTTCAGTTGAGTGATGTACTATTTGTACTAGGCATCAAGAGGAACCTTGTCTCAATTTCAGCCTTGGAAGATAAGGGATATCAAGTTGCTTTCTCCAAAGGAAAAGTTCTTGCATCAAGTCAGCTTGAGTGATTGGTGTTCGGCAAGAATGTCTCTACAGACTTTCCACTCGTCCACTACAGGCTTTGTTGCATGATTCATCAAGTTCGTTTGAGCTTTGGCATAGAAGACTTGTTCACCTTCATTTCAGAGCACTTCCAACCATGGAGAAGATGGTCACTGGCATTCCTAAACTCAGCCAGGAGCATGAAGGTACTTGCCGAGGATGCGCATTGGGTAAGAATACTAAAGGTCCTTTTCATAGTAGTGAAAGTAGATATAAATGCATTCTAGATCTTGTTCATTCTAATTTGTGTGGTCCAATGTCTGTTGCTTCTTTGAGTTGTTTCTTGTATTATGTAATTTTCATTGATGACTACTCTAGAAGGACTTGGATTTATTTCCTGAAGACTAAAGAATCTAAGGAAGTACTCGAGAGATTCAAGGAATTTAAAGCTCAAGCTCAAGTAGAGAACTTGTCCGGGAAGAGGATCAAATTGCTGAGATCTGACAACAGAGGAGAATACATCTCTGGAAGCTTTCGTAACTTTTGTGTTGAGGCAAGAATTAAGAGGGAGTTTGTGTCCCCTACAATCCACAACAAAACGGTGTAGCAGAAAGGAAGAACAGATCCATCATAGAAGCAGCTAAAGCCATGATCCATGATCAAGATCTACAAACCTTCCTTTGGGCCGAGGCATCTAGGACAGCTGTGTATGTTCAGAATCAGAGCCCTCATCGTATCTTGGAGAACATGACTCCTGAAGAAGCTTTCCCAAGTGTGAAGCCTGAAGTTAGCCATTTGAAAATCTTTGGTTGTCCTGTGTATGTTCATGTTCCTAAAGATAAAAGGACTAAGTTGGAACCATCTTGCAAGAAGGGAGTATTTGTGGGCTACAGCGAGTCTTCAAAAGCCTACAGGATTTACATTCCAGGTCAGAAACTGATAGAGATCAGCAGGGATGTTACATTTGAAGAGGATGTTGCATTCAAGAGATCTAAAGGCTCTCTCTCTTGGAGATAGATAATGAAGACCATGAGACTCCTTAGGACATGGAAGTTGACCATACTCCTGAGATTCAAAGGGAGTTTCCTGAACTAGAAGAAGATGGTGATCCAATTGAGCCTTTGGAACCTACTGATGGGCCTGGAGACATTGTTATTGGTCGAAAGAGACCTCTATGGGCTAGGAAAACAATGTAGGAGGCAAAAAAGTTTGCAGCCCCTAGAGGAACATTCAGAGAAAGCAAAATACCTCAGAAGTTTTCAAGCTATGTTGCATTGATGAGTCAAATGATTGAATCTGAGCCTTCCAATGTTGAGGAAGCTTCAAGTCAGCAAGTATGGAAAGATGCTATGGCTGAAGAATATCAATCTATCCTCAAGAACGATGTTTGGGATATAGTACCTAGACCAGAAGGGAAATTTGTTGTATCTTCTAAGTGGCTTTTCAAGATCAAGCATGCGGCTGATGGAAGCATTGAGAAGTACAAGGCTAGATTTGTGGGTAGGGGGTTCTCTCAGAAAGAGGGAATAGACTCTGAAGAAACATTTGCTCCAGTTGCTCGTTATACCTCCATCAAAACTATTATTGCTATTGTAGCGGCTAAAGGATGGAAGTTATACCAGATGGATGCGAAGACAACATTTCTAAATGGTGTAATTGAAGAAGTATACATTGAGCAACTTGATGGATTTGAGGTTCATGGAAAGGAGTCTCATGTTTGTAGATTGAAGAAGGCTTTGTATGGCCTTAAGCAAGCTCCTCGTGCTTGGTATGAGAGGATTGATTTGTTGAGCTTGGGCTTCTCCAAGAATGATGCTGATTCAAACCTATACTTCAAGGTAGTTAATGGTGAGGCTTTGATCTTGGTTCTCTATGTTGATGATCTATTTCTTACTAGAGAAGACCACCTCATTATCAAATGCAAGAAGGAGCTGGCTTCTAAATTTGAAATGAAGGATCTTAAGTACATGCATTACTTCCTTAGTTTAGAAGTATGGTAGAGGCCTAATGAGATCATTGTGAGTCAAGGAAAGTATACAGTAGACATCTTGAAGAGATTTGGTATGATGGATTGCAAATCCATGTCTACACCTATGGAAACCAATTTTCAGAAGTTAAAAGAGGCTACAACTAGTTCAGATCTGGTGGATCCTACTATGTATCGACAGTTGATTGGATCATTGATGTATCTAGTCAATACTAGACTAGATATTTGCTATGCAGTGAGTGCTTTTAGTCAGTTCATGTGTGAACCAAGACAAATACATCTAGTTGCAGCAATACATGTCCTGAGATACTTGCGTGGCACAATTGGGTATGGCTTGAGATATTCTTCTGGTGTAGGCTTGAAGCTGCATGGATATTCTGATTTTGATTGGGCAGGGTGTGTTGCTGATCGGAATAGCACCTCTGGATGTTGTTTCAGTTTGGGGTTTGCGATGATCTCCTGGTGTAGCAAGAAGCAGTCTTTAGTGGCATTGAGCACCGCAAAGGCCGAGTATATTGCAGCTTGTGTGGCAGCTCGAGAAGCAGTGTGGCTGTGAAAGCTCCTTGCAGGATTGTTTGGACAATCATTGGAGCCGACTATCATTCATTGTGATAATCAAAGTTGTGTGAAGCTTTCTGTCAATCCAATGTCTTATGACAGAAAACACGTTGAGATCAAATACCACTATATCAGAGATATGGTATTGAGGAAAGCTATCAAGTTGAAGTACATTAGCATTGATGAGCAGACAACTGACATTCTCACCAAGCGTCTCTCCAAAGTAAAGTTTGTGTACTTTCGAGACAAGCTTGGAATTGTGGAGAATGAAGCCCTAGCTGAGAGGGAGACTCGGCTTCAGTGATCTTCTGTGATTTGCTTTAATGCATTTTTCTCTGTGAGAGAAATTTGAGGTGCAAGCCCTTGTCTAATGCATTTTTCTCTATGAGAGAAATTTGAGGTATAAGCCCTTGTTTAATGCATCTTTCTCTATGAGAGAAATTTGAGGTGAAAGCCCTTGTTTCCACCCTCTAGGAATAGCCATGGTGGATGTCATGTTGAGTGAGTCCATGACAACATCACTTGTGCTTATCCACCCTCTGGGAGTAGCCATGGTGGACGTCATGATGAGATGACGACATCACGTTGAGTGATTCCGTGATGGGCACTTGTGCTCATATGCTTCGCCATACATGGGAGTAGCCATGATGGTTGATATCACGTTGAGTGATTTCGTGATGTGTTCCTTTCCACATATGGGTGTAGCCATTGTGGGTGTCATGTTGAGAGATTCCATGACCTTGTGTATTGGAAGTATTCCTCCCTAGCTAAGAGGGAGTGTTGATGCTATAGCTGCGGGCTACATACTTCCACCTTGCATCGATAAACAATAAATTTCATATAGCCTTCGACTATTTATTTATTGCATTTAATAAAGTGAAGAGGTGCTTCACTTGGCAAGTTATTATTTATTTTTTGGGCCGACCCTCCTTGATAGTCGCACCCATTCATTTGAATTATATTTCATATTTGGCTGACCCTTCCTCATGAAGAGGTGCGACCTCTCCTCCATCTTGTATATATATGAGATCATTTTCATTCATCCATCATCAAGTCAAGCTCGTCCATTTCCATCTGCTAAGTGCGAATTTCTCCTACAGCAGTTTGAGTTGATCAAGGAGTGCGAATTTTATATCCGAGTGTTCATCAAGTGAGGCGCTGATTCTTGGCCTTGTATTCGGCCTCATTGTAAAGAGACTTATTGTTTATTATTCAATATATAAGTGATATATTGTTGTTGGGTTTTTCTCCCTCAAGTGGAGGGTTTTCCCAGGGTATATGCTGTGTCTATTTGTTTGAATTTGAATTAAAATCTGCTTATTAACTTCTGATCATAAAACTAACAATAGGGGACCCGAGGGGTTGTGATCCTCATAATCTGACTAATGCAAAGGGCAACAATGAGCCTAATCTCATTGTCGCTATGTCTCAAATACTTAAGCTCACCCAACATAGTCACTGTTGGAGTCATAGCAATTTGTAACAATGAAGAAGGTGACTGCCCAACAAGACTTGAGCATTCTTCCAGTCGTCTCAACGTGACCTAAGTATCATACACAAACTTAGGTTGACTGCCAAGTTTGGTACCCTGTTTATAAAAAATTCTAGCTAACCATTTTCTATTTCTTGATACTAATTCTATGTCACTGTTTGAATCCATAATTAAAATTGATTGGAAAAACAATGAAACTGAAAACAAAGAGTGTTGATCACTCAAATGATGCAAGATGTGTACTCACTAAATATTGATTAAACCCAACTGGGATAGCAGGAAACCGCTTTGATACCACTGTAATGTTCCACCCCAGGTGGACACTTACTAACTGAATTTCTGCCTTGAGAGGTTTGCTTGTTTTTGTATGGGTTTGGTTTTGTTTTGATTTTCAATAAGATAAATGCCAGGAAATATATAGAAGTGCAAATAACATGTATAAATTGTGAAGTATAAAATATACTCAAATTGAACATCAACCTTCAAATCTGAATTCAAACATAGTTTGCATATACAACAAATATTCAAATCAGATTGATATTCTTTTCATTGCAAATACAATAAGTCATACCTGAACTCCAAGCAATTAATTGCTGGTCTGAAATAGGTACAGCAACAAACTGAAAACACTATGTAAGGGACACCTAGCAGCAGGTAATGATTTCTCCACCCCAAAAGTGCTGAAAACTGATATCAAAGGCTTGGACGCCCATAGTGGGAGACTCAACAACACCAATCTTTAGGCGTTTCTACTAAGAACCCCAAACGCTACCCTCATGTAAGCAGTACGGCCTGGTATTAATTGGAAAGTACGGCCTGGCAAGATTATAACAGCCAATACAATCAACAGTGTACAAAGTTCTTATTTCTGATAAAGAACTTCTCAAAACCCTCAAAAATTCTCCCCAACATGCTCAATAAACTCCCACGTGCCAATAGAAAAAGATCCTTTAATAGCAATAAAGATATTCAATAATATTTGTCTTCAATAACTTATGAATTGCAAATAAATCCTTGTAAAATCTGATATAAATCTCCACTTTTAAGCACAATGTGACTTCTGAGATAAAGCCACCTAATTAGCAAACCTCAAATGATCTTTCACACCCTCGGAAAGCTCGATTCAAGAAGTAGCTTCTCCAAGATCGTTGTAGCTGAAAACCCTAGTTCTCACCTTCAAATGCCAAAGCATCCTAAAAGCCAAGTGTTGAAAAATGATCAAAGATAATGAAATGAATTCCAAAAATGCGCTTTTATATTATTCAATTTGCATTTGACTTCATCTCATTTAATTTACTTTAATTTCATTTTCTTTTCCCTCATTTTTGGTGCACAATTTTATAATAATAAAGTATACTTTATTATTCACTTATATCTCCCATTTAAAACAACACTTTAACATTTTTTGTAAAGTATACTTTTAAAAAGGATTTAAATCCCCCTTTTAAATAAAGTCCACTTAATTCATTAATGATATGCACTCAATAATTAATTATTATAAAGTATAACTTTAATAATAATTATAATATTATAACTCCATCATTAATCATCGTAATTCAATTCTGATTTCACCAGGAGGTAGCCCACTGCATTCACTGCTAACCAGTGTGCCTTATTATAAATAGTAAGGTTGGCCTCTATCAACACACCGACTTACTATAAATAGTAAGTATATAAAAACGGAGCCAAAACACCCTGAATATCATAATCTCTGAACAAGTTAAGGATCTGGAGATGAAAACACTGCCAACTGCCAATTGAGGAGCTAGCCAACTCCAACACTGGGCCGTCTAAACACCATTATTAGCCTACAAGGACCCAATGATAGGCTAAACCACCAAACTCTGATGCACGCTCAATAAGGGGACATTACACACTCCCACACCTTGGTGAACTCCTAGCTGAGGCTAAAACTCTCATATTTCTTTCTTCCATTTCATGTTCACTTCTCTCACTATTGCTGAACATATTGTTTTGTGAAATAATAGTGCAAGTGCAAATTGAAAAACATGTTGCAGAATATGACATCCCTTGGTATACCTATCCTCGTACTTGGTACGGATACAAATATAGTGTGACATTGGTATGGATTAGATATCGTACCTACTTATTGAAAGGAAGCAAGTGTTGATGTTAGAGCAGCATCGTCGATTTCTTCTAGCATATATATTATGAAGATAATAATTAAATGTAGACTTCGTCTATTTAATTATTATATACGATTAAATGAAGAGACACATACTTTGATTTATACATTGATTAATGAAGAGGTGCGAAGCATTTATGAGGCCGACCTCATTCCTCTTGATGTGGCACGACTTTCTAAGGTGGCCGACCTTTTGTGAAGAGGTGCGAATATTTGATCAGGCCGACTTTTAGTTATTGAGGAGACACGTCCTTCCATTGGTTATTGTATATATATCCATCACATTCCTTCATTTGTATTCATTCAGTTCATTCGATATTCACACTCATTCATATCTGTTCAAGTGCGAATTCATTCATACTCAGTTTGTAGAAGGAGCAGTTTGTAATCAAGAAGAAGTCTGAGATATCTACAGTCAAATTGAGTATCTCAGATCTGTATTTGCATCAATTGTGGTGCTGTGTAATTGGCCATTCTTTGGCTCATTGTATGTGTAACTTTCATATTGAACAATCAATAATATAAGAGATATTGGCTGGGTTTTTCTCCCTCAAGAGGAGGGTTTTCCCAGGGTATTTGTTGTGTACTGTGTCATTTTGAATTAATTTTCTGTGCATGTTAATCTGTTCATTAAAATTTACATGGTATCAGAGCGGGTTTGAGAGGATCGTGATCAAATTATTCCTAATCAGCAATACCCTAGTTGTTCATCTATCTACATTAGTCAAGATGGTGAACGGATTGAAGATCGAGGATAGAGTCGAGGGTGCATCTAACTTCACATCATGGAGGTTTAGGATCATGCTTACCTTGTGTGAAAATGACTTGGGTGAGTTCGTAGAGTCCAGCGTTCCTGAACCTGAGGAGGAAGAAGAGAAGTTACAGTGGGTGAAGAAAGATATTAAAGCAATGAAGATATTGGTTGACTCCGTCAAGGATCATATTGTGCCTATCGTCTCTAAGTTGAAGACAGCGAGAGACATGTTCAAAACATTGGAAGAGATGTATGAAATCAACAATACTAGCTGAGCGCTTGCACTGAAGCAACAACTTCATCATGTGAAGATGGTGAAAGGTGAATCAGTGATTGCATACTTTATGAGGATTGCAGATTTGAGAGATCAGCTCTCGACAATAGGACATATGGTTGATGAAAAAGACCTGACTATGCTTGCTCTCAATGATCTACCTTTGTCTTGGGAATCTTACATTCAGGGAATCAATGCAAGATCAAAATTGCCTAAGTTTGATCGCCTAAGATCAGATTGCATTCAAGAGGTGAACTGGCACAGAGGTACAGTCAAAGCTCCTTCCAGAATGAAGACATTCATGTTCTTCCATGCTTCAAAGAAGAAAGGAAAAGATGTAGCTGAAAGATTCTTCAAGAGGAACGGACAAGGGAAATGATGATGCACTCCATTCAAGAAGAAGAGGGATATGTCCAAGATTCAATGTTTTAGATGTGATAAGTTTGGGCACTTTGCTAAGTATTGTCCAACCAGACCTAAGCAACAAGTTACCGTTGCGGATGTTGATGATGCTTCTCCGCAGAAGGATTCAAGTGAATATTTGTTCTACTCGGCTTTGGCAAGCAGTGTGCCTAACGACACCAACACTTGGCTAATCAACAGTGGTGCTTCACGACATATCACTGGTTTTAAGGAGCACTTATCAAGTTTGGTGGAGGAGTCTTTCGAGCAAGTCATTATTGGAGATGATGCTAGCTACTCCGTGAAAGGATTTGGGACCTCTTCACTTCATTTGGATTCCGGCATCACACTTCAATTGAGTAATGTTCTTTATGTTCTTGGAATCAAGCGCAATCTTATTTCTATTTCAGCCTTGGAAGATAAAGGATATCATGTTGCCTTCTCCAAAGGAAAAGTTCTAGTGTGGATGGAGAACTCTAGCTTCAAGGATGCTCAAGTAATTGGAGTTAGACATGAAAGTCTTTACAGGGTCTGCACTTGTCCTCTACAAGTTTTGGTTCATGATTCTTCAAGTCTATGTGATCTTTGGCTTTGGAGATTGGCTCACCTACACTTCCGAGCCTTACCTATCGTGGAGAAGATGGTGACGGGCCTTCCTAAATTCAACCAGGAGCACGAAGGTACTTGCAAGGGCTGTGCTTTGGGTAAGAATATAAAAGCCCCTTTTCATAGTAGAGAAAATAGATCTAAGTGTATTTTAGACCTTATTCATTCTGATTTATGTGGTCCTATGTTTGTTCCATCTTCGAGTGGATTCCTGTATTATGTTTTGTTTATTGATGACCACTTTAGGAAGACTTGATTTTATTTTTTTGAAAACTAAAGAGTCTGAGGAAGTGTTAGATAGGTTTAAGGAATTTAAATCCTTGGTAGAAAATCTTTTTGGTAAAAGAATTAAGGTCCTCAGATCTGATAATGGTGGAGAATACACTTCTGGCAGTTTTCAGAATTTTTGTATTGATGTAGGGATTAAGAGGGGAGTCTCCGTAGACTCCATAATCCCTCAACAATTTGGTGTTATGGAAAGAAAGAACAAGACAATCGTGGAAGCAGCAAAGGCCATGATCCATGATCAAGATTTGCAAACCTTCTTATGGGCAGAAGCTTCCAGGACGGCTATATATGTTCAGAATAGAAGTCCTCATAAGATCTTGGAGAATATGACTTCGGAGGAAGCCTTTACAAGGAAGAAGCCTAAAGTCAGTCATTTGAGGATCTTTGGATGTCCTGTCTATGTTCATGTTCCAAAGGAAAAGAGAACTAAGTTGGAGCCTTCTGGCAAGAAGGGAATATTTGTGGGCTACATTGAGACATCAAAAGCCTACAGAATATACATTCCAGGACAGAAGTTGATCGAGATCAGTAGGGATGTCACATTCGAGGAAGATGTTGCATTCAGGAGATCAAGGGGGATTCATATGGAGATCGATAATGAAGAATCTCCTCAGGATATGGAAGTTGACCATACTCCTGAGGTTCAGAGGGAGACTTCAGAACCAAAAGAAGATATTGATCCTGTTGAACCCTTGGAACCTACTGATGGGCCTACTGACATTGTTATTGGGAGAAAGAGACCTCTATGGGCCAGGCGTACTATGCAAGAGGCTAAAAGTTTTGCAACTCCTAGAGGCACATTCAGAGAAAGTAAAAGGTCACATAAGTTTTCCAATTATGTTGCCTTAATGAGTCAGATTATAGAATCCGAGCCTACCTGTGTTGAGGAAGCATCTAGTCATCAGGTTTGGAGAGATGCTATGGTAGAGGAATATCAATCAATTCTTAAGAACGATGTTTGGGACATTGTTCCTAGACCCGAGGGCAAGTCCGTGGTATCTTCTAAATGGCTCTTCAAGATTAAGCATGCTGCAGATGTGTAATGAACCGGACCAATTTTTTTTTTTAAATTTTACAATGAACAATCCAGTACAACAAGAACCCGTTAAAGGTCAGCCCAAATCATAACCAGCAATTAAAGGAAAAGACTCAACACCACTGATGTGCTTTCCGACCCAAATAGGGCAAGTAGCGACCATCTGACGGAGTAACAAAAGTAAATACAATGCTGAAAGACTCAACACCATGGATGTGCTTTCTGACCCAAGTAGGGCAAGTAGCGACCATCTGGCGGAGTAACAAAAAGTAAATACAATGCTGAAAGAAAGCTCTACCACTTATTTTGCGGGAGCGAATACAATGTAAGAAGTGCAAAGCTTTAATTCCCTTCTTGGCGGAATACCATCCAAGAACTTTAAGTGTGTAGTTCATTCACCCATCTCTGGCGGTAAACCGTCCAAAGATTATTAGGTTTGCTGCTGCTAAAACTAAGTAATTGCAGAATATAAAAATGATTGAAATAGTACTACTATTAACAGCCTTACAATGCACAATCTGCAGATTACAAAGTGTTACAAACTGTTAAACCAAAGCAACAACTGATAGAATGCTGTTCCGACTTATTTGACTTCACAATATTGAGAAAATAACACATGAACCGAACTTCTGGAAGTCTGATATAAAATCAGCAAATCTGGAAACATCAACCAGCAACACAGTAATCCACTAAAAAGCTCATAACTCACTCAAAACCCAACCAAATCACTTGAAACTAGATGCAAACGAGAGCTAGAATGCTCACAATGAAAACCTGACTGAGAAACTACTAACAAACTGTGATATTATTTTTTGGCACACTTCCCAAGACAGCCTAGAATGGTACGGCCAAGGAGAAGGGCGATTTTGAGAAGATAAAATCATACACTCAATAATAAAATCTGGAACTCACCAAAGAGGGGCGCCCTAGGATGAGGAAGCCATATGTAAAGTACCCAGAACCAACAAAAATTCATGCAAAGACTTATGAGTAGATTTCTACTTCAGCCAAACCCTAACCAGCAAATGCAAAACTAACAAAATCTTTGAAATCTTCAACCTTGATGCTCTGTCTGCTTGTCTGGATGAGAAGCAGTCTCTGAAGCCTTAGCTAGGTGCTATCTTTCAAGCACGAAACCAAGAGAAATGGCTAAGAGGTATGCATCCCTTGAAGTAACTCTGAAAGTATTTCAGCAGCATAACATTATGATAGAAAAATAAGATGATAAATGAAGTCCCAAGGCTCCCTTTTATAACTTTGAGAAGGCCCTCCAGAAGCTTCTAGAAAACAAACCCTAATTTCAAATTTGAATTGACTCCTTTTCCCTCCAGTTTGGGCACCCCCTTTCATAATGTTCAATCTTGACTTTATTAAAAATCCCCTCTTCATAAAATGGCGTCCCTTTCTCCAAGAAGTATTTTTGACTTTAGAAATATCAAAATAATTCCCCATGAGATGACCACCCTCAAAGTCCCCCTTTTTAAAACAACTTAAAGTCATATTACTAGGACAAGGGGTTATTTTATAAAATAAAACATTATTAACTTTAAATGACTTATTTCTCCAAAATGAAGCCCTTAAGCCAAAAATCAGAATTACCCAATGAATTGCCAGAAAAGGAAAGCTTGCTGAGCTGACGTTGATTTGACCACTGCTAAAAATAGAATTTACTAAAAATAGTAAATTCGGAAAGTTGCTCGGATCAAAGTGCATGCGACACCATTGTGAAGCTTTCTGAAAACCCATAAAGAATCCGCAATCCAAAATCCCCGACCCCAAGCTGTAGCCGTCATAACTTACTAAAAATAGTAAGTCCAAAAAAGTTGCCCTACGCAGTTGCAAGTCATACCTCTGCGAAGCTCTCTGAAAACCCAAAAGGAATCCATAATCCAAACAACCAAACTCCAACAAGCAAAACCCTGAATCTTCAAGAGAACCCATCAAACAGCCGGAAACCCTAATTCTGCCACGGAGCAGCCGACAGCACACTGGGAATAGGCTATCAATCACTGAAAAGTTAAGTGCTAAAAATGGGGAGATTACAGTCCGCCCTTCCCAAAATTGCTTGTCCTCAAGCAATACCATCATAACTCCCGAAAAGTTAAGACTGATCCATACCAAAACAAGTATGATCCCAGGTTCCCAAACCCATCTCAGGAAGGACCCACCATGCCACTGCTGCACCACTCTGATCACATCAATGAAAACAGTATGCCAATGCTGCACTAACCTCCCTTGTAACTCCAAAATATTACCATCTATGATTCTCAAACTGAAAAATCTTAAAGAATTGAGATCAATATCGTGCAACGTCTCATGTCCAAGATGCCTAGAGTCAACAATATCAACCATACCACTGTCTAGCACCATCCTTGGCAAGAAGAAAGATAGGCTACTCAACTCAAAATCAAACTCCTCAGCATACCTCCATATGGTAACAAACAGAGCCATGACTGCAAATGTGACATCTTCGAATCTTCTTGCAAAGAGGAAAGCAATCCTTTGCAAGAGCTCAACAAACTCATACTCACGTCTCCTCATGGAGCTACTATGCACCAATTGAATTATATTGATACCACCATGAAGACTACAGAAAACTCTCATAGTTCCACCCTCATGAGTCTCAGAATGATGAATCAAAACAAGTGGTAGTTCACTATTCCGAACCAACAATGAGAGAAAACTGTCAAAGTTAACATCACAAACCTCCATTAAACGAACTCCAAGAATAGGATAGGTGTGAAGGGACAAATAATCTTTGTTGTTTAAAGCTGAAGTCAGAGAAATGCAATCTGATTTTAGTACTTCACACAAGGAAAAACAACAACACCAATGAAATTTCCAAGAGTGAGTGTATGAGATGAATATTGAGTTGCAAGATAAAGCCTCAAAAATGGCAGGAAAACCCACTAGAACAATCTCCAACTGAAAACTACCACCACGTTGGCAAGTAGTGAAGGACAATCTCTTCCAAATGAGAGTAACTCCACAAGTAAAGAGGCTGGTCTGCCTCCAACCAGTAAGCTCATGTCCCAAAATCTGCCCTTGTCTTGTCCAAGGATCAACGCCAAGAGCAACCAACTGTTCATCTTTCCAACCCATACTCAATATTTCTCTCCAATCCATTTGTTGATGAACAAATGGGGCCATCAAGTGGTTGGTGAAGAGAAGGACAACACCCAAAGGTCTGAAAATTTGATCACTAACCCACCAAAAATTCCCCTTTCCACAAGCCATAAACTCCATCAACCCAAGTTGAGAATCCCAAGCATGGATACCCAACCGAAAGTGATTTTCAACACACTGAAAATAGAATTCAACACAACCCCAAGTGCTGGTCAAAACCAAGTGCATACTCTTAAAATAGGCATTCCCTCTGATGAACCTCTGAAACCAATCCATGAAAGCTTCAACAACATTGGAACACGAAACATAAGATGACTTCAAATCCAACTCCCATAAAAGACTAGCATCACTCAACCCAAGGAATGGATTGAGAAGAGTGCAAACACCATGTTTTGGTTCTTCTTCCATCACAAAAAGAGGATTATCATAAGTTTCCTCAACACCCACTTCAAAAAGAGGATTGTTAAAAACTTGAAAGGCATTCCTTTCATCTTGCTGCTCCAAATCAGCACATGCAACTTCTGATTTTCTTGAGACACTTTCAAGATCAAACTCCTCTTGAAGACTATCAAGCTCTCCAATCACTTGCTTGATTTCTTCATCTCTTTGTGCACCCTCTTGCTCCTTGAAAAGTTTGAAGTTAGCAAACTGGTCTTCAACCTCCGTTAGAGCCAACTGAGTTTCTTTCAACATGTTCTTTGTTGATTCGAGCTCCAGAGTGAGCTCATCAATCATACTCTCCTTTGCTTGGAAAACACCAATGGTCTTCTTTGCAACTTCAATGGTGTGATCACGATCTTCAATCAAGTGTAAGTACTCCGATTTCAATGTCTCCAAGGAGTCTTTGACATGTTGCAAATTAGGGAGAGTAACTTCATCCTTAATCCCTTTCAGTCTCTCATAAAATTGAACCTTCCAATAGAGATCTTCAACCAAGCTATGTGTGTGATCAAACATGGATAGAGCTTGCACTTCCTTGTCAATGGACACCTTGAATTGTCTTTCCCACTCATAAGAATGTGAAGATGGTGAACTGTTGATAGGCTGCAACTGAAAATCAGAACCTTGCCCCTTGTCTTTGCTGCCCTCAATGCTGCTCCAACATCCTTGTACTTTACCACCAACATGCGGATGATGCTCAATGCCATGGAGATTATCATTTTCCATGATTTCTTCGACTCTCTTTTTGCAATCAGCGTCTTGAATGGAAAAATCAGACTTGTGTTTGTAAACCTCTTTAACTCTTTCCTCTTCAAGAGCCATATGGTCTTCTAGCTCTTCTCCTTCATCACCGTCTCCTTGGTCAAACATTATGGCAGCATCCAACTTGATCAATGGATCATAATTGTCCGCTGTTCGGAAAGTTTCTATAGCAACATACTCTTCTTTAGTGGCTGCAACCACTTCAAAGAGATCATTATGGAGCTTCGTTGAACAATCTTCTTCTTTCAAGACACCTCCTCCAAAAGCCACCTCACAACTTCCAATGCAATCTGATTTTTGATCTTCATCTAGATCAAAGGGAAATTCATCCCACAAAGGTTCTTTATCATACCTTGGTGCCAACCAACCCGGATCCCAAATGGTAAAAGGCTGATTGTTTTGATCAAAAGAAAAGTACTCTTCATGCTTCTCTTGGAGTGTTGAGTCTTTGAATCGGTCACCATGTAACTCACTTGAACTGATTTCTTCATAAGTTCCTCTCTCCAAGGGCTTAGTTTGATGACCAAACCCAAGTTCACCCATGTCACAAACGTCATAGTGAAGCTGAGAATCTTCAATGTTAGATGTTTTGAAAACTTCATCATCCCTATCTTCTTCGGGACCTTCATGGGAAAGTATGTCACCAATTTCTTCATGTGGAACTTCTTGGAAAGTTGGGTCTGCAACAAGAAGAAAATCCTTCTTCATCAAATCTTCAAAATCAGTATGCATGAACTCATGGGATTCGCCTCCAATATCACTAATATGTCCTTCATCTTCCTTTTCTTCAACGAACTCATCCCAAACAATAGTCCTACCAACATCTTTCGTGAAGTCATTTCTCTCAAGACCTTCATTGGATGAATCCTCATTAGGACTCAAGACTGTTGTTATGTTCTTTTCACCAAGCTGATCTTCATTACTTCCTATTACATGCAAGTCAAGGGAAGTATTATGGGGCTCTACCCTTAACTCTTCACTTGCCAAGGTATCTTCATCAAGCTCACGTTCATTTTGATGTGATATGTGCACCTTGCTTGTGCCATCTTCAATGCTAGATGACTGATTTTTCTCTTCAACTTGCATATTTGTGGGCTACAATTCACAAATAGGCACTTCATCTTCTTCCTTCTTTGATTCTTCAACCAAAGCTTGTTATGCTTCCCTTTTGATCATTTTCCTAATGTGGTCCACCATCTCCAACTTTTTGGGCTTCAGTAATGCCACACAATTCAAATGGGAATCAAATGAAACATTGTACCTATAATCATCTGGCATGTTTTGATATTGCTCACGGAGTTTGGCAGCCTCATGTTCACATTGTCTTTTATACTGTTTAGCATATTCAATGAAATCCCTTACGACATCACTAACCTTCCCTTCCTCAGAAACCATAGTTGAATCCGCTTCACGATCTCCGACTTAGAAATCGCAATAACATCTTTAGAAACTTCGAAGCCGAGCATCAACTCGCTCCCACTCTAATGTAGAATCGCTTTCTCTCACACCATCTCATTACATGAACTCATAAGGCTGTGGATGGCAGGATCTTGGCTCATACCAATCAGAATGAACCGACCAATCTCCTCTTTTTTTTAAATTTTACAATGAAATAATCCAAGATAACAAGAACCTTAAAGGTCACTAAAATCATAACCAACAATTAGAAGGAAAAGACTCAATACTCACGGATGTGCCTTCCAACGGGCAAGTAGTGACTATCCCATGAGAATAAAAAGCAAATAACGCTGGAAAGACTCAACACTACTCATGTGCTTCCACCCAAGAGGGCAAGGTGAAGCACCATCCGCTGAGTAAATAAAAAGTAAATAACGTTAAAAGCTTCCACCATCATTTAGAGCCACATAATGTAAGAAGTGCAAAGCTTTAATTCCCCTCTTGGTGGAATACCATCCAAGAACTTTAACTGTGTAGTTCATTCACCCATCTCTGGCGGTAAACCGTCCAAAGGTTATTAGGTTTGCTGCTGCTAAAACTAAGTAATTGCAGAATATAAAATGACTGAAATAGTACTACTATTAACAGCCTTACAATGCACAATCTGCAGATTACAAAGTGTTACAAATTGTTAAACCAAAGCAACCACTGATAGAATGTTGTTCCGACTTATTTGACTTCACAATATTGAGAAAACAACACATGAACCGAACTTCTGGAAGTCTGATATAAAATCAGCAAATCTGGAAACATCAACCAGCAACACAGTAATCCACTAAAAAGCTCATAACTCACTCAAAACCCAACCAAATCACTTGAAACTAGATGCAAACGAGAGCTAGAATGCTGACAATGAAAACCTGACTGAGAAACTACTGACAAACTGTGATATTATTTTTTGGCACATTTCCCAAGACAGCCCAGAATGGTACGGCCAAGGAGAAGGGCGATTTTGAGAAGATAAAATCATACACTCAATAATAAAATCTGGAACTCACCAAAGAGGGTTGCCCTAGGATGAGGAAGCCATATGTAAAGTACCGAGAACCAACAAAAATTCATGCAAAGACTTATGAG